>BPLQ01003483.1:57500-304881 GCA_021605075.1 Caerostris darwini | reverse complement strand
CTCTATGGTCAGTTTTTGCCCATTTTAGGCTAATTAGACCGGGCCCTACAGCTTAACGTGGGATACGAACCACTAACAAACATCCATGATATCCCCTGTGTACCAAAAGCCAGAGCGCTAGCCAATTGGCCATCAGGCCACGGAGATAGCAAGTCGAAAGAACTTAACTGAAAAGATAAAAAAAATCATTAATTGATGACTCTGTATATAATGGAATAAGCGACAAAATTGCATAAAATAATTTATATATTAATAACAATTCAATTTTTCAAACATTTTTAACATTGGTGTTAAAGATACAAGTTTCGTTAATATATTACACATTGAATCATGAAGATATTCTACAAAATTAATATAATGCAGCCAATGAAATACACAATATTAACCACTGCAATTTCTTTTATATTTAAGCTCCTTTATATACATCATTACAAAATACAATGAAAAAAAATGATTAAATACTTCTTTCTAAAGCAGAGATATAGTAAAAACATGTTACCATGTTCAATCCTACGCCCAAAAAAACATTACTTTTACAGCTAGAAAAATCAAGCAAAAGTTCAAAAAACTACCAGACAAACAATTTAAAAACACTTAAGAGGAAAGCATAGATATATTTTTGTTAAAAATATAATACAATATAATGTATTTAGAGTATAAAAAATGTTATACGTGAAATATGTAGAATTTAAAAATTATACCTATAAAAAGCCATCCATCAGTTTCAGAGATCATTTGACTGTTTTTAAGGATAGGACCTACTCTTATAGGTTTCGGAATATATGAGGAATAACAAATCAGTTTTCGTAACTTAAAAGCATGATTTTACTTTTTAGATTAATAAAAAAGACTAATCTCTTCCTTGAAATTGCAAAGGGAAGCCACTTCCTTGAAGTGTATCTTTTGTGACAAAAATGATAATAGATGAATCTTAGCTGTGAAACAAACTGGCTTTAAATATCAAGTTTATAGAAATTTTTTTTATTAATATTCAAAATAATTACTTTGTGTTCTACATAGTATCCACAACACTTACAAAATGTAAAGAATTATAAATATTGAAGTTAAAATTCGCCTTAAAGGTACAAGATTTTGCATTAAACCTTCAACGTAAAGTAAACGATATTAAAAAATATTTAACTATTATAAAATATTAATTCATTTTTGAAGAAAATATAATTAATAGTAATCGTGACTTGTTTGATTACAAAACATATCACGGTATTTTGAATGCCTTTATTACTTCTAAACTACAATAATGTGTATACTTAACTTAAAAACTTTTATGAAAAAACTGTGCACCTCCATATATATCACAATTAATAAACCGTTTAGTATTTAAGTAACTATTTAGTAACTATTTTTATGCTTATTCTCTCACTTGAGTTATCTTATTAGTAGTAGTAGTAGTAATAGTTTGAGTTGAGTTATTTAACATCATGGCCTCTATCTTTGAAGCTTTAGAAGGCAATCGACAAAATATTTCTGAAAACATTGCATGCTCTAATAGAACACATTATTCTGACAATAAAATTTTTATTAGAAGCTATCACTGTTCAAAAAACTCCTCTAAGTTGATGTGCAATTTTTCCTTTAAGAATCCTGTGACAGTTATCAAGGTTTTTATTTTAAGCTTCATTGCATAATTTTTATTATCATGCTCATAAGTTCCAAGTCAATTCTAGTTCTTAAATCTATGGAACAATCCAGATAGTTAAACTTATTTAATGTTATTATGAATATCCTTTTGCACAAATATGCAGGCAATAAATGTTAACTTATTAAAGTAATAATTGATGATAGTCTCAACTATTTTAAATAAATTATGAAATTATTTTAAAATTTAAAACCTGAAAATAATAGGTCTTCGAACTTTAAATAACCGAAAGGAACTTAAAGTAAGAAGACCTATTATTTTCTTGTACACCAATTCAAATCTAATTCTAAGCTTCTAAGCTTGCGATTTATATATTACTCAAGTGAAGCGAATGATTTATATCTATTTATTAGAATTTACTAAAATTCAGTTGTAAAACCAAACTTAAAGAATTTTTCCTGCTAGTAAGAAATAATTTATACTTCAATTAGTTTCTTTTTATTTTATGCACAGCATAATATTTGGCACATCCTACCTTTAACTTTAAGTATAAATTGCATTTGGCTTTGAAATTTTCTTTCTGAGCTAGTAATTTTACACTTTTTCTGATTTTCTTGTACATTCAATTAGAATTCAATAATATGTATTTAGATAATTCACTTATCCCTTTTTATCACATTGTCATAAAAACTTTCTATTTTTCTATTATGCCCAAATCAAGTAGTTTTATCAATTTAACCATCTAATAAAACATTATAAGGGGGAAATCATCGAAACATCACTGGTCTATCTCTATCTTTTTATTTATTTATTTATTTCCAAGAAAATGTGTTTTGACCATTTGCAGAAACACTCTGGTAGTTCCGACTTGCTTCTCATAAACATAGCTTTACTAAAACCAAATCACTTTATGATGACCATAATTAATATCTTTTCATCCTACGATTTTTATAGACCTTTCATGATTTTCTAAAACAAATAATATTTTTTTTTATCTAGGTATTGGAGGAACAAGGTTCATTTCCTTTGAAGATCGTAACTGGCATAACGATTGCTTCATGTGCGCTGAATGTCGTACATCTCTTGTTGGAAAAGGTTTCATTACAGATGGATCTGATATTCTCTGCCCAGAATGCGCTAAACAACGATTGATGTGATCTTCTTTGTCCTAAAGATTGATAGAAAAAGATATGTGTTGTTGCTATGTTGTAACATGCTTCCGATCCGCAGGCGGGAAGAACTCTGTTCAATGTCATCACTTTTCTTCATCTTTTGCTGCGGTGCAATAGTAGCTTAAAGATGTTTACATAAATAAGGTTATTAAGAAGCCAGTTTGTTGGCATAATAATCTTGTTATTAAATAATAACTAACTGTTGTTGTGTATTAATGTTGTAGTTAGTCTTATTTTTCACAATTTTTTATACACGATTCATTGCACAATACATTGGGCCCTTTGAAACATTTTTGAATTCTTAAATTGATATTTTTTTCGTGTATTTATGCTAACAGAAACATAAATGTATATTGAAAAGCAACGTATTATGTTCTAATTGTCGTTAATTTGATAAATCTATGTCCTTATAAGTTTATTCATTTGCAAACTGTATCTTAGAGGCGAAACAATTGCATATTTAAACAAGGCATTAAGGTTACCATCTGCCGTATGGAATATTTAGTTCTTAAAAACAAATCATTACATGCCTTAAGAATCATTCGATTCTCATACCTTTTTAAAAGAACATTTTGTCAAAAAAAATTGTAAAGGATGGGGGGTAGAAGAGGCAGAGTCGTGTTTTCCTTTCTTTATTATTATTATTCAAATTTATGTTTGAGAAATTTAATTTAAAATCAGATTGATGGTGCACATTATATAATTTTATTTCCTAATCTGATTTATCTCGTTTTTAAAATTGTAAGACAATACAAATAGTTTTGCTAAATTCCATTCTATCTTGTTAATTGAAAATCACAAGGAATTTATAAACACATACTTGAAAAGAAAACTTTTGTTAATAAGACAGATTACTGTACTCCACAATAAATATGTTATGAAAACATTTATAAGAATAAAATAACTTTAAGTGCATAACTAGCAACTCAATGAAATTACAATGACAGTATTAGATAATGTATTCAATTGAATGAATATACAGATTTTATACAATGTAAATTTCAACAAGGTAAATTTTTTTCAGATATCAATACACGTAGACACAGAATGGAACAATAGGTATTGCTCAAGTAAAAAATCTTAGTAAAAAAAACATTTCAAATGATTACTAAATTGTTTACTATCTTCAAGTTTAGTTACATACTAAGGTAAAAATAGAAGGTTGGCAGATAAAGGGGAACAAATAAAACTAATAAATGGAAAGTTATTCTTCATTTCTTCATACAAACATATTTAGTTAAAAAATCAACACAGAATTTGTAAAAATTTGCACTGCTTGAAAACGTTGCTATTTAGAGAATTTTCGAAAGGACATATTTCTAAAACTAGATTACGATCGTGAAATTTTTTTTTTTTGATTAGCAAAATTAAACACTTATAAAATTTTTTACGATTTACTACAATAAATTTTATTCAAGACATTAAGATTAATCATTATGATGCACCATAATGCATCTATTTCTGGACGAGTCACATATCTGTGGACTTTTACACATATCTGATTTATCATGAAAAATTTAGCCTTCACAATTTAAGAAAAAAAAAATTCTAATTTACCTCATATTTTTTATATTTGAAGAGTAAAATAAAATTCAAAGAATTCTTATTAACACAAGAAAAAGATTGATACTTTAAACTACACATTACTTTTTTAAACGTCCAAAAAATATTTAACGATTTTAAATCATGAGTAAACAATATAATTTAAGGATTTAATTTTCAATATTTAAATGAATATTATTTACCATATAGTTTACGATACATTCAAAAAGTTTCAACATCAAACACTGATTTAATTTCTGCGAGTATTTTAATGATATTTTATAGACAACTTTACAATTAACTGAATGGCAACGTGTATTAAAGTATTCTCACATGGCTTAAATTTATAGAACATAGCGACACCATTTAATATATCATTAAATACATGGTTATGTGTTTCATAAATTTATATGATGACTTTATTGATTCCATATATTTCTGCTTTTTAAGTAGAAAGCATTAAACAAATTTATATATGGCGCATTTATAAATAAAGTCTAGCTCTAAAATATTCTTTGATACCAACTAGTAAGAAGAAAATCTTTGTAAAGAGGACTTTAGGCAATTATGTCTAGAACAGAGTAGTTATTACCCTAGCGTACTATTAATTATATAACAGTGAAGTAATTGTGCAATATACGAATGTCTTTACACCTCTGTAAGCTGGAGTTTATGCTAAATAAATATAATATGCAATACATTTCAGTTTTAAATTTACTGGTAGATAAATTAAAACGATCGTACTTAATATGCAATTTCAGATGTTAAAAAAATGCTTTATATAACCGTAATATGCTATAGCAAATTGCTAGGAGATGTTTTGATATATTTTTGAACCCTTTTGCCACTTATTCGCTAACTGTAACTGATACTTGTAATTGTAAATTTTGGTTGTGTCTAATAAACTTGTGTTGTTCACTTTCTAGGTATTTTTTCCTTGTCTTCCAATATGTGTTGCAACTCATGCTAGCGTTGGTAATTACATTTTCTTAAGCAAAAAATTATTAATTAATTAAAATTATCTAAGGAATCTTCAATCATCCGGTAGAATAATAAAGTACACTTTAAAAGTTCATGTTCATTCACGGATATGAGAAAATATATGCTTTTATTTAAAAGAGAAAAAAGAAAACGGAATAACTTTTTAAAATTAGTCAGAATTGAGAAAAAGATCAGACAGGAAAACATAAATAGAAATAAGATCGTCGAGAAATGGTTTGGGAGGGGGAGGAAGGATTTGCCTAATTATAACATTGTAATAAATGTATATATATATATTTATATATATTTATATTTATATATTTATATATATTTATTTATTATATATATTTATATATATTTATATTTATATATATATATATATATATATATATATATATACGGCGTGATGCACGAAACCTCAAGGTGCTCACTTTGCAAACAGGCGGAATCTCCAGACTGTTCAATCACTTTCAGAAAAAGAGAAAAGCAACACTTCTTGTCAACTCGTCGCAGAACTCTCTCTCCTTCTCCAAAAACCTCTCTTTAAGAAAATCCATCAAGAGGGGGTCAACTTCCCTCACTTCTCATTGGAGTGGACACTTCCTCAGCTCATAGTCTGTCACCAATCACAATGCAGCAACTCATGACGTAGGCCATATCACATCTGTAATTGTTTCGACCTGGGACAATTGCTCCTGGGGGCATTCACAAAACAGCCATCTGCACATCATTCGGACTCTACGAAAGCAGCATATCCAATTTATCCTCGGCAACGCTATTAGCATCTTTCAACTTTTTATTGATGAGGTTACACGTGGATTGGAAGGAGTTTATGCTTTTATCGAAGACATTCTAATTGCCTTTAAAACGCTTGAGGACCATATTGCTCATATTATTGCTCTTTTTTAACGTCTCGACCATTACGATCATTTACTGAAACCCTCTAAATACCCACTCTGAGCATCTTCTCTCACCTTCTTAGGATTTCATGTTTCGGAAAAAGGCCTTGAACTTTTGCGGGGTAGAGTTGAAACCATTTAAAATTTCCCAAGACTCCAAACCATCACACAACTGCGCAAATTTCTGGGTTTGTACAATTTTTAACGACGCTTTATTGTCCAAAGCCTCTCACATATTGGCTCTGTTTGTCAGATTCTTAGAAGATTTTACAAACAAGAGAAAGTACAAACCTCCCTCCAAATTTCCAGAACATCCTCTTCAGTAGAATGAACAAGTTGAAGCAGCATCTACAGCGATGAAACAAGCACTTGCCAATGCCACTTTATTAAAGTTTCCAGTACCAGGAGTGTGACTGACGCATCTGACGTTTCTATATGCAGCTCCTTGATGCAACTCCAACGTGATAGTTGGGAACCGATAGCCTTTCTTTCTCTAAAATTAAATAAAAGCTAAAGGAAATGGTTCACATTGGACAGAGAACTTTTTGCGATTTATAAATCCATCCCAAAATTTAGGTATATGTTAGAGGGCCATAAATTCACAATAGTCCAATTCAATTCACAAATTCAATTCAACTCCAACACCTTAATTACATCTCTTGGTTTTCAACAGATATTCAATATGTCAAAGTGTCTGAAAATGTTATGGCGGACACTCTTTCACGTATTGCAATATAATTTATTTCCCGATCACCTATTCTGGATTTCAAACAATTAGGCTCTGCACAACTAGACGACGATGAACTGCAAATTATTAAATTCAAATTCTTATTCCTTTAACTCACTAAACACTATTTTCCCATTGAATATATTTATCTCTACTGCGACATCACTAATAATGTTCCTCGTCTCTTCATCCCATCTGCCTTTAGAAAGATCATATTTCAAAACAAACACAATATTTATCATCCTGGCATTTCGAATACTTCAAAATTAATACCTAAATGTTACATTTGGCCAAACATGTATACTTAAGTACGGAATTCTGTGTGGGCTTGTGAGCAATGTCAACGTTCAAAAATACATCGACACACAAAATCTCCTCTTTCGACATTTTTACTACCTGATGCCAAATTTTCCCATAACCACATCGATTTCATTTGTCTACTGCTGTCCTCTAAAGGCTACTAGTACTGTATGATTCTCCTTGATAGCTTCACGCTCTGATCAGAAGTCGTTCCTACATATGACATCTCTGTTGAAACGAGTTGTCGAGCTTTAATCGGTGGATGAATTTCCAGATTTGGTTGTCCTTCGACCATCATTACATATCAAGGTAGAAACTTTTAATCTCATCTTTTTAGAGAACTTACTAATATTCGCGGAGCTCATCGCATTCGTAATACCGCTTATAACCCCAGGCGAACGGAGTAATCGAGCTCTTCTACAACCATCATCTGAAAAATGTCATCAAAGTGCACGAGAACTCTCGATGGACGGAATCATTGCCCCTCATACTTTGGGAGATTTGTTCTTCTATCAAAGACGATATCCAAGTGACTTGCTCTTAGCTAGTCTTTTGTACCACTTTACGGTTGCCGTAAGATATTCTCTGTTCAGATCAGCTGTTTCCACCATCTCCGACACAAACATATATCACTCGGCTATGGACAATAATGTGTTCTGTACATCCTACTGCAACTTCGAAACACTGTTCGAATTTATTTATCCAACTTTATATTCCTGTTCTCATGCTTATCTTAGAATTGATTTTGTATAACCTCCCTTATCACAGCAATACTCCGGTCCTCATCCTGTGATCTCACGGAAAGACAAAACTTTCATCATGACCTTTAACGACAAAAATCAGACTGCGTCAGTAGATCGGATGAAACCAGCACTCTTCCTGTCTGACAACACTACAGTGTGTGCAGAATACAAAGAAAAGACTCCCAGTATCACTCATGATCTCTCTGTAACAAAAGACTCTTTTCAGGTTTACTTTCGCCTGCTCCAAGAACTGAAAACACCAAACTGTCTAACAAGTAGGACATGTTCACAAATCCACTATCATCTGCTCAGAAGACTGTCACATGGTCTGGCAGACATGTGCATTTTCGTCGTCATTTATTAACGTGAAAATTTATTATTATATATAATTTCCATACATCAACTGCTGTATGTCGTAACTTTAAAATGTTATTATGTTATATTTTCAAATCAATATTTAATTTTTTTTTCTTCGTTCTCTTTTTCGTTTGTACCTTGCTTTGTACACCGCAAATGCTTTTTTTTATGTAATTTCATTAATTTTCATATTCCTATATTGTTGTATCATTTGGTCTTCCACACTGGGGGGAAACTCTGTAGTGATCATGAAATCTTCGCAGCAGCATTCATGAGCTCTCTACTTCATACGGTCTCTCACTGATAATTTATCAGAAGTTATGCGAGAACTTGACAACACGCATGCTTTTAGTTTTGTTTTCGAAAGATGTGCTGGCTGTGAGTCGCGTTGCACTTGTGTTCTACAGCTCTTGTACAAAGCTAAATTAATAATATAATCCTATTTTAAGGGAAGGAGCTCTTGCCCACTTTATTTGTGATGTGTTTCAATCATCAAATATCATACAATCATAAAAAGTATTCAATTACGAAACACGCATACAAAAAAATTACACAATTAGCAAATAGCACAACAATAAAATACATATTGTTGCCACTAGTGGTTCATCGTTCAACACTTCCCTGCTGTCTTAGGTACCAGAGTTGTGCGCTTTATTAAGAAATCAAGCCCCATCTAGTTGTCCTGCAATGAATTGTCAGCTAGATGATGCTATCGTTTTATAGGAAAGGCTAAATATCATGTCAGCACGATGTCAAATGCATGGTGTCTCACACCACCACCTTCACATATATGTATATAACTCTTATTTTCTCTTGTCATCCTAACAAATAAGAAGCCACACTATAGTGTACTCAAATGTTAGTGCTTGTTATTTGTTTAGTTATTTTTACACTAAATCTATCTATCCTTACAAGTGATGAAATCATCAAACAGTATAGAATCCCTATTTGCAGTACCATACGAACTGTTTAAAGTTCAAACAATTCGTTTAAAGTTCAACAAGCATACTTTACACCATCAAACAGTTTGAGATCGATGAGGATAAAAATGAATGATTCCTAACATACTACTGATGTAATGATTCGTTCCATTTATACGAATCATACGCATTCGACCCATCGCTAACACGGGCAGAATATTGTGTTATGATTTTTATGTTTGCCACCAATTTTCAAAGAGGTTTATATTTATTTGAGACTTTAGTAATTTATTTGATTGTGCTGTAGACACCTTTTATTTATTAATTTATTATTATTATTATTATTTTTTTTTTTTTTTTTTTTTTTTGGAATTGGTAAGAATTATTTGTAAACAAATCAGTAAGTGAGATCGAATTCATTATATATTATTTAAGATTGGCAAGCAATCGCTCTTTTTGGTGAAAACTTTTGCTGTTGTGTGTTAAAACTATCATGTTTATCATTATGTAATGAAAGGTAATGTGTAGTTAAATATGTTTTTCTAAAATTACTAGGTGGAAATTATTGAATTGAAAATAAATGAACATGGATGAAAGAAAAGTGAGTTCATTTTTAGAGTGCTTTTATACAGAACTTATCTGCTTAAAAATTAGTTATATTATGTTACAAACTTAAACATGTCATTCACAATAACTGTGTTTGGGGGGGAGAGGGTTCCCATTAAATTACAAATTCGCGTTTGCAAATAATGATTTGGTGTGATTTTTGCATTTTGTTATTCAACTTACAATTTAATTATTCAAGGTATTTTAATACAATACAATTACATATATAAATACTTGGGATTAAATATTCAGGGTATTTTAATGACTTATTTAAATGCATAGATATAAATTTTTAAAATTACCATTTTATTATAACTATATATATATATATATATATATATATAATTATACTTGAAATATAAAACATATTTGTTAAAAATATTTTCTAATTTTGATTTTTTGTAATGCTAAAAAGTGTTGTTATATTCTCTATGTATTTATAAATTGCTAAATACTGAAGCTTTGCTTCAAATTACAAAACTGAATACACTTTAATTGTTTTAAATAATTCATATTAAGGAAAATTTTAAGTTGTTAATATAAAATTTATAAATTCTGTTAATTTTAAACAGATGTGCAGACATTATATCATAAATATATATTTTGTAATAAAAGTGGAAATTTTAAAATTGAGTCGCTTGTCGGATTTTGACAAATTATATCATCAATAAGAAAAAAAAATATATTTAAAAATATAACTACTTAGCTGCTGACAACAACACATTTAATTTTCCATTTCTATTCTGTAAAGTACTCTGTACCTTATGATTCCTAAACTTCTTCAGATATATATCCAGTTTCACAGATAACATTCATTTTCTTCCAGTTCTAGGTTTTCTTTTCATTTTTCCAGTTGCATGCTGTTTTTTCACCATTCGAAGGATGGTGATATATTGACATTATAATTTTGAACCAATTTAACGTGTCAGATATCTCTCTTGATGTAAGGCAACTGCCATAATTTTCTTACTTGGTGTCAGTTGATTCATCTTACATTTGTTGCACATAAACAAGAATGATTCTTAAATACTCCCTTATTATATTTATACACAAGGTTGATGTAGTCACTTAAAAGATGAAAGAAAAATGATGATGAAATCTCGTTTTTGTATTGAAAGCTGATCAAAATTATCAATTTTGTTATTTTCAAATATTTTTTGTAGTTGTGTGTATATGTTTATGATATTCAGTTATGTCAGTGCCACTACTGTACATTTTCAAACTTAATTATTATTTTTGCAGACTTCTAACTACAGCAAAAAAGAAGAAAGAAATTGCTTAATAACCTTATTTAATAAATTATTTGTATTTTAATAGTTCTTTCCAACTCTTTTCATTTTGATATCTATACTTAAATTTCTTTTTTTACTAGGATTTCCCCCCCCATAAATTTTGAGTTGCTTGAATTAGGTTAAGTTTATTCTTAAAAATCCACAATTCAAGAAAGTTCTAAGGATTTTCTTGAATTGTAATTTTTTTCGATTAAGTTAGCCTTATAATAAAATTTTACAATGAAAATTATTACTTTTGTGCTTATTGTGTGAAATTGATAGTGGAATCAGTAATTTATTTTTTTGTAAATTCTTTTTACATGTAAGTTGTAGTAACATGTATATCATGTTAAAAAAAAAAAAAAACAGAGTTTAAGTTTATATATAATGAACTGCCATACAAGTTTTTAAACTGGCACTACTATATAAAAATTTATTAAAAATATAATAATTGATGAAAATAAAAATATCATGTTCTGGCTAAATTGCCCATTACTAAATTGTATTTTGTTGCCTTTATAGTAAATTTCTTTTGCACACTGTGTTTCGATCACTCATGATACTATTGATGTAACATAACTACTAATTTATTTTCACAATGTCTACTAATGTATGTAACAAAACATTTATATGTGTAATTGTATTGTATTGTTTACTCAGAAATATAAATTTATTTCTTCAACTATAAATTAATTTATTATCTTCTATTTTATCTTAGTTCTTATTAAAAAAAATTATATTATCTTGTTGATTAGCTTATAATTTTATGATAACTATTTTTTTTTTTTCCTTCCTCAGTTTACATTTTTTGGCACAAATCTTGAAAAGATTCCTTGTTTTAAGAAGACATTTACAGTTAGCATTTACTCAGGATTAGCTGCAGGTTTAGGTTGCTTCATTGTAACAAGTAATTAATTTTGTACACTTTCATATTATATAGCTTTTTTTAAATGCAATATATCATTTGACTTAAAGTTGCCATTGCTGATGGCAAATTTCTTTAATTATCTGTATTTCTAATAAAAAAAAAAAGAGTTCAAATTTAGTGTTGATGGAGAATGCATGATTAATATGTTAGGTTTGTGATGTCTGTAAAAGTATTATTTTATAATTCCTAAAATAAGTATCTCTTTCCCTTATGATAACCTCTATTTACTCATGTTTTTTTAACAAGGAAAAAAATTCTACATTAAGTAAAATTCCATACTGCTGAAAAATGTGGAATTGATCTTGAGTATTTATTAAAATAACATAGTTTAAATTTATTTATTTCTAACACATTTTCATTTATATTTATTGCTTTTTTGTAACTAAATTTTTTTGTTATTAAAACCTATTTTTATTTTTTACTAGTAGATAGCGATTTCTTTATGTCAGTGCTAATGAAGGTTTTTTCAAACAAATAAGATTTTGATTCAGAGGGAAAAAAAGTAAATAATATTTCTTTTGGGAAACTTGATTGTTTGAGGTTTCAGTCTAAGCAAATAGATTTTTTCCTCCGTATATTTGTTTATTGATAGTAAAAATGTATAAAATATCAGTATATTTTATAATATTAGCAATTGCTCTGCATTTGAAAAATTTTGGTATCAGTATTTGACATTGTACATTTTAGTGATATTCAAGAAAATTAATCATATATGTATATATTGAATAACTTTTACATATTTTATGTAAAATAAGAGCATATATTGTATTATGCAATATCATGCATCAAATTAAAAATATCTATTTTAGAAATACCAAGAATAAATAAATGATTAAATGAGCACTAATTTAAAAAGATGAATTGCTGTGAATTTCCTTTCAATTGATGAATTTTAAATGAGAAAAATAAGCAATTTATGGAATTGGTACTCAGAATGATATGGAAACATCTCTTAAATATCAAATTAGTTTAATTTCTCTTTCTTAAGTTTTTATTTCTTTTGGCTCAATATATTTCATCACTGAATTTTATCATTTATATAAGAATTGCAGAAAAACATGTATCTGAATTATTAGTTAATAATGCATTATTGTATAGTTAAATTATGCAATATTTGTTTAACTATATAGTATAAAATTCTTACTTCCATTTTACATGAATCTGTTCTATTTTTATATATGAATGTGAGCTTATGAAATACTTTTTCATTTAGGTAGAATAAAAAGGTCAGCAGATGTTGCTGTTTTTTCATTTGCTGGGGTAACGTTAGCATATTGGTGAGTTAATTTAATACTAATTTTATATATAAAAAAATTTTAAGTTATTTTTAATGTATGGATTGTTCGTATGTACAGTGATAAAAAGATAAGTGATTAATTATCATTCATTTTGCTGTGCAACACAAAAATTTTCTTAAACATGAAAAGCAGACATTTCTTACTAAATTTGAGGTTCTGAACACAAAAATTAAGTTAAAATTGGCAGTTGACTTTTGTTTCAGTGATACAGGGGAAGTCAGTTTGCTTGAAATATGGGAATATGTAAAATTATACATTGTAACTTACAAATTATTATAATTTCTAAATTATATATCATATATTGAATATATTCGAAATGTGTAAATATTAATATGCATGAAATACCTGAAAAAGTGAGATTTAGAAATGTGGTTCTTTATTTTTGTGGTGTTCATAGGATTTAGAATGTGGTTATTCATTTATTTTTTAAAAGCCTTATAACTATGGTCAAGTAAAACCTTTAGTGCTAATTAGTCGACAGAAGATAATGCCAATCTGGCTGTAGGTACTGTTTCCTGCGTTGGTTCTAAAAATGTGATAGCTATTAATTGAGCACAATGTTCTGTGTAAGAAAGAATTTACATTTTAGTTAATTATGTTGTATTGTTTAGGGCTCTAATGCCGTGTAAATGCATCAATTCCCTAATAATTTCTGCTAGATTTGTGGAGAAGTGATTTTTAACGTTCAAAATGTTCCATCAATCCTTTAGTGAAAAGGGGCATGTCAACTTTATTACAGATGCAAATTTGAAGATTACTCTTGGCCCCACATATATCCTATAAATCTTGTTCAAGGAAATTTCTCATGTTGCTGAAAGGCAAAAGAAAATGGAATGCCTTTTACCATTTCTATGATTTGGAGGGTACAAAGTAATCATGTAAATCACTGCTACTTCTAAATGACCCAATTTCTTCTTGAAGGAATTACAAAATGCAGTACCTAAATACGCTATCTGCTGTGCTACTAATTTCCCATGGTGAAGGATTTCCAAATCCAAAAACTCTAAATGAATTTTTTATTGATTTAGAGTTTGAAAGTGGAAGATCAAGAATCAATTTCATATGAAGCTCTATAGTTTCCTATATCTAGTTCTAAATACAATGATATTTCTTTACCTACATGGTATATGCTGTCTCAAGGAGAAATTGGAGAACTGTCTAAAACTAAGATATTTGCATTGAGGTTTAGAGATTGAAATTTACTTCAGAGAGATATCTGAGTAACTTTGTGTTGCACTCATCATGAGCAATTTCTGCCTTATTTTGTGCTAAAAAACCTTGTTTTCTGTTCTGACATCAATGGCTGAATGACAGCTCTCAAAATAGAATATGACTTCTCACAATGGCGGCTATTTATCGATTCATCTAAAATAAGTCTTGCAGTATTAATGCATAGCGAAACCAACTTCCATCCATTCCAATCATACACTGACTCTATGAATTAAACTTATGAAAATTTGAAACATTTGTTGAACTGCTTGCAACAAATACAGCAGGCATATTTGTCATGATAGGAAAGTGGTAATTCTTTTCATAGGTCACCTATTAGTATATGCAAAGTACAGCTGCTTTCCATGTGAGTGGGGCAGTAGAGCCAAACTGTGCATTTAAGGGGGGGAATGGTCTTCTAAAAAATCATAATATTCAAGAGAGGAATGTGCAAAATCCACCATTAATAGAGGGAAAACAATCGTTCTACTACCCTTACATATAGAATTTAGTTTAATGAAAAATTTTGTGAAAGCATGAACAAGAGTCAGCCGTTAAGAACTTAAATAACAAACTTCCTGTAATCTGTGAAACTAAAACAAAACAGGGAATTTTCATTGGTCTATAGATCCTTAATGATGTAAATTTTGGTAGTGTACTCCAATAAAATCAGAAAGTAGTTTGGAATATCTTTTGCCTTGTGCCAGCGAATTTCTTATGAAATGTAAAGTCAAATGACTATAAGAAATTAGTATTGAACATGTTATCTGCATACAAAAAACTTGATTTGCACTATGTTTCTAAAAATCTTTTTGTAGTGCATTTGGACTTCTTTAAAAAAAAATGTGGGCAGGTTAACTATGAACTTTTTTTTACTGAGACATTGTGAAAACAAAGAAAAGATGCCTGAGAAAATGATCCAATGGCAATGTTGGCAGTCTACTGTTGAATAATTTTCAGTGATGATTCTAAAAACTGCTATAGCAATAATCCAAGCAATTTGTAACATACAATAAAGAGGCATTTGCGTTTTTAACACATTATTTCATATTGAAAATATTTAGTTACAAATATCTTAGGAACCAGAGTCAATTTCAAATTTTCATTGTCATACTTGTGTTCAACAACCCAAAGAGTAATAAATGGCTATTTTAATCTTGGAGAAAATAAATTCATCAAAATTTGTTGCCCTGTGTTTTACATCTCTTAAGTAAAGCAATGAAATGTGAACTAATAAAAGCTTACATATGTGTAGGAATATGTTTATATCTAAAATATTCTCATATTTACATTTTGTGGAGGATTTATAAAAGTTAGTATACATTTTCATAATTATAAATTTTCAGGATATAGGGTTATATGTTTAAATAACCTTCCTTATTCTTTACATATTACTAAGTGAGGCACAAAAATAAAAGTGGTTGCACCACTGAGAAATACTATCATTGTTAAGTCTGTAAGATTTCTGTATCTGTTTTTTCTTTTAAGATTATTCCCAAATACATTTCCAGCCATTAAAATTGCTACATCATAAAGGCAGCATGTAATTAAAGCAAAATTTTAATTAATGGCACAATATACTGGGATATGAAGATGATTAACATTTCAACACATAAGTAAAAAAAAAGATAGAATGCCATCTACATTATGTGTGTAAAGGAAGTTTTGTGAAGTAGTTTTTTAAAACAAAAATTACATTCGAATGCGGTTTGTGTGTGTAAAACTCTTCTTTTAGCTTTATGCAAGAAGAATTGTCTATGAGCAATTGAATCTTTGATTTAGGCAACATTGCAGACTACGAAATATATATATATATATACATATATAATTTCTGGCTGTATTGTTTGACTATCATAATAATATGGAATCAATGACAACAGGACCATGCAAAATGTACAGAATCTCAGTGATGCTAGATCACTAATCCCCCATAGAACAGATAAGTTCTCTACATGGTCTTGCGAAATTGTATAGTCATTTATAGAAAGATAAGTGTCTGCATTGACAGTGCAAAAATGTCTGTCAGTAAAATCATTATTGCATTCAGTGATTGAATATAAAAGCAGCAGTATTTTGCTGGCCTTTCAAGCTAATTTGTACACAATAATCTGTGTACAGATTTGCCAAAAAAGCAAGGGCGTTCATCCTTGGAGCAACTTGCAAGGGAAAAATCTATGGGCCATATTGGAAGCCAAAAAGTCCTGCATTGTGTATAAGAAATATTTAAGGCTAATTTATTGATAGTTATTAAGGTAAAAGGTTTGTTAATATGTACATCCGAAGATATCTGTCATAATAAATATATAAGCCTAAATTTTGCAGTGTAGTAATCTTTGAATTTTTTATTTATTTGTAATTCTTATTAATTCAGTCAAGAAGAATCACTAAAATAATAAATTTAGTTTGATATTTAGATAGACTCCATATATTTCAGTATTTTAATGTAATAAAGTCAATATTATAAATAGAGTGTAACCTAAAATCAATATCTTGCCTTTGGTTGTAGACTACTTCGAGTTACAAAAATGTTTCAAATGAAGCTTATATTTAAAAATTCACTCATTAACAAAAAGTAACACAAATATTGACTAAGATGTTAAGATTTTTTTCACCTTTGTTGAGGAATGGATTGGATAATTAATTTAAAACAAATCGAGATTGAAATCATTGTAAAAAGCCCCTTCAATGACAAAAGGGACCTCCTTCCATAAAAGATAGGCATATTTATGGTAAAGTGGAGTTAGACTATGCCATGAATACCACCGCAATGTCCCCAGTGGCAAAAAACAGAAGTTTGTCTATCTTGCTTCTTTTTGGAGTTCCAAAAAATGTCAATTAGAAAGTTGCAATATGTTTTCCAGATCCAAATTGAGAATGCTGAGAGACTGGCATGCCATCAATTGCCAGCCAGTACAATTCGTAAAGAATTGGAACTGCATGGAATGCTTTTATCTGCCATTCAAACTATTAGACTTGATGCTCAGCCTGATTAGAACTGCTCTAAGTACTAATATACTTGATAATTACTTGGTTTTCTTCTCATCATATAGTATATGCACAATAAATTGATCTGCTATTTGCTAATGTAGGAATTTTATTTCCTTAATTTGGCAAAGCAAAATGACCATACTGATGAAAGTTGCATATATACATTCTTAAAACATCCATATTAAATTTATTGTATTCTCTCAAAAAAATGTTAAGGCTTTTGTTCATTCTGCATCTTTAAAGTGTCGAATGGAATTTTGGTGCAACCTAAAGTCATTATTGGCCTATGTTTAGCAATTGTTCATCGTAGACACATTACAAAAATGTTTCGCTGTTTTTAAACATTTTACCTACTTTAGAAAATATATGTAATTTTAAAATCTGCAACTTTCCTTACAAATCCATTTATTTATTGAAAACATGATACATGTGTATTTTACAAATTTAAGACTATCATTGAAAAGAGGCGTGTTTGTCCTGAAATAAAATACACATAGGAAGAATTTTTATTGCCTAATATCAGACCTACATCATGACAAATTATACGAAATGTCAAAAGTTTACTTGTAAAATATTAATAACTATGGACTTTCTTTTGTAAGATTTGTTATGAGTAAAAAATATTGTTTCATTATTTAAATTGGGTATCTTTTTAAAAGAATATCAAATGTGAAGTTAATTCTTTTTATCTAGATTCTCATCTGTCCCCAGAAAATCCATTCATGTAGGCAACTAAACACTTTTTAAGAGTATTTCATAAGAGGAACAAGATTATCCTTAGCCAAAATTGTTATAACTATTTTTGATGAATTATACATTTTGTGTAATTTAGTAGATATTTCTAGCACTTCAGATAAATGGTAAAATTTTAGTATGTACATGAAATCATGTTTGATATATTTTCAATAAAATAGATGTGAATAAAACATTGTATGACCAGTTGATGTTTGTTGTCCTGAATATTTTAGTGAAATTATTGCTTGTTTTTATACTTACAGGATCTACTGTAGATATAATTGGTCTAAAGAATATCAGCAGGCACAAAAAATGAACTTAGCTCTTCATAGTGTCATGTTGAATGAAGGAGTAAAAAAGACAAATGATGTATAGAAGATTTTAGTTAAAACATTACTTATTTATAATTTTTAATAAATATCATTGAGTTATTTGTTGAATGAGTTTATTGAAAATAATATCACAATTCATTAATCCAAATTAAATAATTTAGGCTAACATTCATGGTAGTACAAAAACAATTTAAGAAACCTACAAATCATACTATAGATGAGTTCAAAGTTTATGCAATATTCTAGAAATTCAATTAGAATTTTATTTTCATCACTAGGTATTAAAATATAACAAATTATTATTCAATGGTATTTTTAAACAAATTAAAGAATTCAATTTTTTTTTCCAATACATATTTAACATTTGATCCAGAAAGTAATTACACAAGTACTACTATCTTTTTACTATCACTATTTTTTTTTTTTTTCACATTTAATATTCAATGTGACATTTCATTTTTTATAATGTATATTAAAGGTAAGTGCCATTCTACTATTAACAAAGAACACAGATAATCACACATTAATATAAATGCAGAAATTTTCTCCTTCATTAGAAATAAAGGAAAAAATCTTTTCAATATCCCTAAAAGAAATAATTTTTGTGCATAATTACTTTATATATATAAATTCGTCCTACAAAATGAAAGTTTTTTTTAAGAACTGCCAATATAAAATTATAATTTTTGTTTTTAAAGCTGCCTGGCTTACATTTAGACATAAATATGACACTTGAAAAAAAACGTCCCTTATATGGATATATAATACAGTGTGAACATTTATTCTTGGTAATATTCATTTATAGAAAATTCTTATTTCATTTAGTTTTAAATAATTATAAAAACTAAATTGAATCAGTATCTTGTAGCCATACTATAAAATGTTTTAAATAACTGCAAAAAAAAAAAAGTATGCAACTTTTTCTGCCTTTTATAATGTGTATAAAAAATTTCTAAAATTATCATCCTAAATATTGCAATCAGTTATTAAAGAAACAAATACTTTTGAATAATTAACTAATTCAAATAGCTTGTTTTAAAAAGATTTGATATTTTGTACTGTAAAAATCAAGAGCATTATTTCATCAAAAATTGTGTTAAAACTATATCTTATAATTAATACTGAATACGGCTTGCTTCTCTTCACAGCCTTGAGTTGTGAACTTAATGACAAATATTAATCAACCTGAAATTTTACATTAAAAAATTATATTTCTTTCAAAACTTAGTTTGACTGAACAAGGACAGAAAAATGAAATAAATGGCTATGTACTTTATCTTATCTTTCATCACATCTAAGAATACACGTGGAAAATATCCAGCATAAATTCTACTCTACATTTTTCCTAATTATTAAGTATTTACATCAAAGAAACTTAAACGAGGAAAGTATGAAAGTGGTTCTGCAAGTAAACACATTGATTAATTGAATCCGATTTTTAAATCATCAATAAAGCAATGTTTTGGAAGTGAATTGAGATGAGAGTATTATTTTCATCAACTAATCCCAATAACATTTAGAGAGCTTGGTACAAGCACCATATAAAGACATTTCTACAATCAACTAAGAGAAATACACTTTTAAGGAACAGTTCAATGTACACAGCAAATGTAACTTCTGCAATAGTCTGTAATCATATCACACTTACTACATAACCAATTTTAACATTTCAATAAAGCCTCATCCATATAACACTGAAAACACTTTTGAATAAGTTTTTTTTTTTATATGTTACATAAATATACTACACAGGACAAGAATATTATATCAATTACACCAGATATCTGACGATTACAAGTTGTAGACAAGCTCTCAGCTGCAAAAAATTAATCACTATCTTCTTCTTTATCTTCATCTTCTGTGCTTTCCTGCACAGCTGGAGTGGTGCTGATAGGAGCACTACCACTAGGTGTTGTCATCAAATTATCAATTTCATCAGAGCTATTCTTAAAGTCAATTTCAACCTTATATTCATGTTTTGAAATGTATCTTACATATTTCTCAGGTGGTACAGGATTAGTAACAGAAACGGAGCGTACTGTTGTGTGAGAAACATAGGTAGCAGGCATAGTGAATTCTACATCAACAAACTGTTCAAATGAATCGGGAATTTGATCAAATGAGGTTAATTCTGTGCGAAGCAAGAAGAGTTGCTGAGTATATGCCCCTAAAATTATTTATATACAATTTATTATAAATAGCAACATTAGACATAAGCATTCAATAAGTTACATACATAGTGGACAATTGGGTACATTTGCATGTTATCTCTAGACAGAACACTACAATTATTCACCCAGATTGAAAAAATTGAAGTAGAAAGTTATCACTAATTTCTTTAACTTGCATAAAAGATATGCAAAATTTAAATTAATAATACATAAATATCAATGTTCAGAAAAATTAAAGTTTTGGTTCTGTTCTACAAATCACTTATTAAGGTAATTTTGGTTTTTGAAAAATTTGCGTTTTTGCAAAATAATAATTTGGGTTTTTGAAAAATTAACAGCTTTATATGAAATTAGTACATTTAATATTTTAGTAAAACTTTACATTTACAAATGGAATATTTAAATTTGCAAGTAAACTTATTCTATTCTAATTTTATACCAATTAAAATAAAGTGATTAATCTGATGTGTAATTACTCTGAAATTTAAACAAAGTTCCAAACAATTCCTTAAATGAAAATATTAAGAATGTGCTTACTGCATCATTCACAAGATCAGGGAAAATGTATCTGAAAATTTCCCTTTCCTCTTCAGGAATTAAGATTTGAATTTTTATTATTGGTCATATACATTAAAATAGAGCAGAGAAATATGTTATGATAGAATTGCACAAGACAATACAAATTGGAATGTTTGGAATTGCATGTTAACTGTTGGCCAATACTAGAATATATCATCAATATTGTATATACATGTAACACTAGTAAAACTGTCTTTGTTAAAAAAAATTTGGAAGTTTTATTTATATGCTCCAATTTACAACTGCCTATTTAGGGCCCAATAGAATTTTAAATATAACAATTGTATTTTAAAATTTTTAATCTTTATTATATTTAAATTGTTAGCAATACAAATGGATATTTTATTATTATTACCATGAAAATCAACATATTTATAACTTATAAAGATAAATGCTGAAAAATAATATAAAGTACCTTGGCCTTCTTTTGGTAGACGAGGAATACGCCACACTACAGCATGGAAGACATGTTCATACTTTGCTTGGCCGGCAGATACCTCAATGAGACTGGGATCAAGATTTTGAGCAGCTCCTATAATTCGCTCTAAGCCCTGATGAAACACAAAATGAGATTTTAAAGAACTGACACGTAGAAGTAGTTTCTTTATATGAAGCCTTAAGTCATATCAAGAATGTTATAAAAATAATTGAAATCAAGTATGAATTAAAAATGTACACTTCCTTAGAGAAACTTTTAAAATCCAGATAAATTTGTTGATTAAAAATGATAAACAGTATACAAATAAAGTCAATATATCTATAAATTAGTATCAACAAATAATTCAGAACAAAAAAAAAAATAATGCAATAAAACTATATTTTTAATTGAAAATTATTTAGATTATGAGTATTAAAATTTTGAAAAGCTATTGTTTGATTAAAACAGTTCCTTCCTTTTAAAAAAATGTGCCTATTTAAAAACAATATTTTATAGCAAAAATTGTAATTAGACTGATCAAGACTTTTATTTATATCTGAGGTTCATTTTATAAAGATTAAAAAGAAATTGTAATAGCTTTTCAATTTACAATATATATTAATTATTAAACAAGAATCTTAAGATTTTAAATTATTATAAAATACATACGAAGTTGTGTGCTAAAATATTTATTTTAGCATATGAATTATGTCACATAATTTCATTTGTTTAGTTTTCAAAAATGGGAAAGAAATGTTAAATTTAACAAACAATGTACACTAAACAACAAAATTATTCACTGCAATAAGATAAAATAGAAAAAAGATAGGAATTTTCTATCTAAATATTAGATAATTGTTTGGAATTTAAGCAAGTTAATTGATTCATACTTTAGAGTTTTAAATTGTAACATGAAATAAAATTAACATAATTTCTGCTAAACATTTTAAGTTAACATTTTTCTTCTACTACCTTAAGCTTTAAAAAGTAACTTAATAAAAATCATTTAAAAACAAAACATCTCTACAGTTACTTAATCGCCAATAATTAGAATTTTTTTTTTATTCTCACTTATTTATTTAAACTGGTTATAAAAAATTTATCAAAAATTTTTGTTTTAATTACTATTTATCTAACCTTTAAATAATTTCAATTTAATGTTGCATTTGAAAATTATAGAAAATACTCTTCATTTACAAATTTATCTCCCCTTCCCAAACTGAAATATTTTAACTTATTTTACAACAAATATTTTTTTTAAAGCATTTCAATAAAATTACAAAACACCTGATTATTTTTCTAAACACCTTCAAGCAAAATATCTTTACAAATAAAATACATACCTTTATTTTACCTGGTCTTCTTGCGGTTGATTTTTTAGATCCATAACGAAAATGTTTCTCTGTGCGAAATAAATAAATCCAACATTCAGGTATAGGAAAACGAATTTGAATGTTTTCACAGGGAACTTGACCTTGTTTTCTGCTACTGTATCCAGGGACTAGTATATCAGAACGAATTTCAACACTTGTATTGCTCACAGTCATAAAAACTCGAACCTGCAAAATATCAATTTCATGATAAAGGAAGGAAATTATCATAATCTTAAATGCAGTTGAAAAAAATATAAACTTGAAATAAAAATATAAATTAGAATAAATATTAGAGGTGCAGTATAAAAAAAATATAAAGCAAAAAAGAGAAGTTTAAAGTAAGTGTCTTTTAAATAACAGAATTGTTTTAATACTTATTAACAGACTTAAAAGTACTAAACATAAACTAGCAAATTGAAATATAAAAATACAAAATTTTATGAATTACAGTAATCTGATCTAACAATTTAGAATTATAAATAATGAAATGTTGATAAGCTATTAACTGCTCTTGTAAAAAGATAGCTAATTCAAAAATTATGTCAATAAATTAAATAACCCATATTTTTTAAACAAGCATGACAATGTTTTTTATGCATTCAATTAAATAAATTATGCATATAAATACCATTTGCATGGTACAAACAAAAAATTCTTTTAATTATGAAACTATCTTTCAATTATTTTTTTCTGTGATTATATAAAGAAAGAGAAAATTAGGATTTGCAAGAAATTATGAAAATGAACTAAATGTACGATAATCTCCAGCTTTATTAATTATAAAAATTTATTCTTGCTGTGGCAAAAGTTGAATTTGTAAGACATCTTTATCTGAAGCACTTCATCAATTTAACATCTGTAATTAATCTCTTTATCAATAACTTTAATATGTCTATTAGTATGGTTATTTCTATGATAAATTTACACAGGAATCATGAATAATGTCACCTTAAAAAAATTCTAGTAATTACGTTTTCTCATCATACAACAAAATAAATTACTGAAAAAACATAGATACCAAATTTTACATGATTGACAGATAGAATTACTTTATTTGTACATGAGAGTCACTATAATATACAGAAACTTATACTGTTATTTTTTGACAATGTTTATTTTTACAATAATTGATTTTTTAAATCTTAAAAAATCTTTAACTTTGTAAGCTCAGCATAAAAAAAACCCAACAATTTTAAGAGCAATTTTTGATAGAGTTTCTACTCTTGTTTTATAAAACAAAGCAACTAGAAGGTTTTAAAAGTGTATACCTGATAGATATCTATTAATATTTTCTTATATATATTTTATTTTTTTTGTAAAAAAAAAAAAAAAAAAGGCATTTACAATCACAATTTTTAATCAGAATTTATAAAAATAGAAAATACCTATTATTAAAAAATTTTTATATAAAAAGAATAATAAATCATTCAGTATATATCACTTTTTTAACATTACCTGTAAAGGAAGCTCCCGATTTTTAGGTGGGCGAATTCGAAATCGCAGAAGTTCAAATAAGCAAGCATCAGGTGGATGAAATCTGAAAATAAAAATTCAGCATAACCTCTTTATATTATTACAGTACACATAAAAATTTAGTTTATGATTCAGAATAAGAAAACTGAAATAAGATAATTTAGTAATTTTGAAAACATTAATACAACAATGAGACACAAAAGAACATATCCTTCACAGATTCATGAGTCATTTTATTTATAAAGATAAAGAAGTGAGTAAGAGAGCTGAAGATATTAGATACTAATTTAATAAGAGATTACTCTTATAAAATTAGAACGTTTGCTATAATTATACAATACAATGTACAATATAAAAATAGGATCAGAATATATTTTAAACATAATAAAATTACCACAGTATAACTTTTACATAATATTGATTTTTATGTTATAGCAAAGACAATCTAAAAAGAGTTTTAACCAGATACCAAAAGGGGTAAATAATATATTATTTGAAAGAAATGAAAATTTTACATACAATTTATTATTATATTTTATCAAAGCCTAGAATTCACACAACTACCCTCACACTACATTTGATTTTATTAAAAAAAAATTAAATAAATAACAGTTTTTTTAAATAACCTATCAAAAAGAAAAAACATTTAGAATTTAATATTCTGAATAATTTAAATTTTAGTAAAAAAAAATGCTATTTATGTATTACAAAATAAGTTAAGTAAAATATTACAAAAATCACTAGGACATTTAGTTTAATAAAGAATTACATAGAAGGGCAATAGCATTTTCTTTAGCAAAAGTGGTACAAATGTAAAAAGTTTAAAAACCGTTCTGTTAACAAATTTTAATAACGCAGTATTTATATCAAAACAAATCAACCCTTTTTATAATACTTTTTACAATACATGAATAATGCAATTTTCAAAAACACAAAAGGGGAAGAAAATCCTAAAGTAAATATCTATGTACACAAGAAGTTTCATTTCATTTTCAAATCACAATATTATAATTTTAAATAGAAAGCAAAAAATCCATTTCATTCATTCATAATTTATATATTAATATTTATTAATATATAAAAATTGATGCAATCTTACTTTATTACACGATTTTTGTAAAACTCGTCCTGAATAACACATGAATGAAATTCACAATCCTCTAAACGTATCCATTCCTCTGTTACCACTGGTATGATATCATAACGTCCAACAACTTCTTTGCCTTGTCGAATAATATCATTCAAACCGACTTCAACAGATGGCATACCTAAGAAAATATGTAAAATTTGATGGAAAATATTCAATGAATATATAATTAGTTATGATGAAAATAGAAACATGGAATAGTTATTACAGATGAAATTTTAGAACACAATTAATTATACATTTTAAAAACCCAGCAATTAAAGTTATTGGGATAGAAATTTTCAGCGAATCATTTTATAAGAATCACTGGACACCAAAAATAATTTTAACATAAAATCATGAATCTTATAACTTTTTTTTCCCATAAAACGTTTTTAAAAATAGAATGAAGGAAACATAATTGAAATGATTATAGCCTTCTTACTAAATGACTATTGTGATGTTTCAATATCACACAAGATACTTTATTATATGATTTAAGACAAAATACATGAATTAAAATAATGTTAAATATACATAGCAGCATCCTTTATTGAATAATGGAACTTGGGAATTTCCAGTTAGTAAAATTATATGCATTTAATAAGTATTTGTTTCATAATTAAACGTGTTTAGTAACAAATGTCAAAAAAACTTCATATTTTCCCTGATTTTCTTTTTTTTTTTTACCATACTTCTTGAAAATTGTTTACTGTATTATAATTTTCAAAAATAATATGCTTCTTTGTTAGAGGATTATTAGAAATTTAAAGAAACTAACACGCATGACTTGGCAATTTTTTAAATCCTACCAATGGTGGAAGTAAAATAATACTTTTACTTGCAAAGGATTAAGTTAAAATTTTAAATAAACACAAATCAGAAAATAAAGAACTTCATTGATTTTTCGTAGAAATGTTAGTTAAATGAAACATAATTACCAGTAATGAACGCCAGAAAGAAAATACGAACACGAGCCAATTGCTTATCAATATGACCAGTTTTACTTTGTTCCACGTAAAATTCATCTTGAGCTATGACTTGAACTTCTTCAGTTTTATAAGTTAAAACACGATCTCTATGAACGCTCATACGGAAAAGAGCATCTTCAACCTCCTATAAGGGTAAACATATAGATAGTCAAATCAAAAATAATTTTAATTTCTTATTATAAAATATTCGCAACATATTACCTGAATAAAAAATTTAATGTCAATATATGATTGCGATCCAATTTTCAAAAGTTGAGATGTCTGGGCAGAGTGCTGAAGAGGTAAACCGAGTTTAGCAACATCTCCCATCGTAGTTACTTGACCTTGAGTAACTTTAGATATTTGTCCAGGTCGAACACCAACTCTCTCACGATAAAATTTATACTGTAATTTTACAGTAAATATTTTACCAAACTGATCATACTGCTGAGCTCCAATTTCTGATAAAGAATAGCATGCCTACAAGGAGAAAAATGTGCTTTATAATTGCCCAACTTTTATAAAATCAAAACTGCAATGCATTTAAATTACAATTATTGAATGAAAATCATTATTAAAACTTCCATGTGATAACTTTTTAAAATGCCAGCATATTAAAAACTCATTCTTATGAATTTAAGAATTTGAAGATTATTAAATATATTGTTAACTAGAGCAATACATATGAAATTTAATTAGGAAGCCCAAAGCTATATTTTTTATTTTACTTGATGTATTAATTATAAATTAATAACTAGCATCAAAACAAAATATTTCTTTCAATTAAATGACTTATCAAATTCTTTGACACTGAACTCAAATATACATATTTTGGAAATACATAATTTACATATTTAAAGAACATATTTGTATACATACAGCACATATTTACAGAAATCCCATACGTTTTTGCAAGAGAGAATGAATGAAATATAAGGGGCAAATTTAATGTGACAAACAGATATTTCTTAAATACTTCATAATAAATCATATAATTTGTCAAAATATTTTAAAATCTATTTAACTATAGATTACATTTCCAAATAAATACATTGTAAATTAAAAACCATTATAAAAGTTGTTAAATCCAAAGTATGACCATATTAAAAGTGCTAGTTACATTTTTAATGTAATTTATTTTAAAAATATATAAAGCTAATTTTGCTCATTATAGTCTAGTATTCAAACAGATTTTTTTTCATTCATTAATCCTAGTTAATAATACTAAGGGAAAATTTCCCCTAAATAAACAAAAAAATAAGATGGAAAAAACCATATGCTTTCCTCTAGCAAAAATTTTAATAATTCATTTATAAGAGAAATACACAAAACCAGTTATTTGAAATTAAAAAATAATTTTTCTCTGAAGAATGAAGTTTTTATTTGTAAAAGGATGATTCATCTATGTTATTATATATTTTAAATCCATTTGAATCCATCAATTCAACATTTTAACTAACTTAATTCTATTATTTAAAATAATTTTGTTGAAAGGTAATAAATATAATATTTATTAATTTAATTAATGCAAAATCAAGGATTAAAATTATTATCTCCAATTCACACCCCTTATTTAAGCCAGCAAGATAATATATTTTAAGATATAAACAAGGTTTATTTACAATTCTTTTAACCTAGATTGACCAAGCATAATATTTTGAATAGGACACACACACACACACGTGTGTGTGTAGATATACACATAGAAAGAGAGCCAATAAAAATGTCAGGTTTGTTCCATTTTTAATACAAAATAAATGAAATTTGCCAATAAAATGAAACTAATCTATGGAATATAAACATTCCTGCATCTGAGGAATGAATGTCATTTTCCTTTGAATTCTACTTTTTTCTAGCCCCATCCTTTTCTTTTTATAGCCTTACAATATTTAACACTCTTCCTTATATTGTAACATACACACATTTATATTTTTAGACATTTCCTTCAAATTAAATAACCTTGAGATGAATATATTTTATAGTTACAAAAAAATCATTTTTAAATACATAAAGGAAATAGTCCTTTAAATATCAGAAAATTTTATGTTTCATAAAAAAAAGTGCATGCCCTTAAAAACAAAACTAAACGATTTTTTAAAACATAAAACAAATGAAATGCTTAAATACACATGCAAAAAAATAAGAAAATTTAAACTAAGAAAAAATAACTTTCTATAAAGCAAACAAACGTACCTCATTTGAATTTATAAAATTGTGCCCAGAGATTGTAATTCAATAAAGTAGAATATCTTTATGTAAGATTTCTCACTAAATTTATGTACCATACAGGATGATTTGAAACAGCACCAATAAAAAAGATGTGAATTGAGCTTTTTATCCAGAGTTCCCGATTAACAGCCCAATCAGAATATTTTCTATAGTTTCCTATACAACAAAATAAAATTAACTTAAATGAAACATGCATAACAAAACAAAAAGAAAACTAAATTGCAATAAAATAAAATTTGATTCTAAAGTGCAATAAAATAAAATTTGATTCTACTGTGCATGGCGAATTCATAAGTAATAGAATAAAAGATTTGCAAATAAAGAAAATCAAAATGCATATTGATAAATAAGCGTATTATAATTTTTAAGTCATCCCACCTTTATAAATTCTGAAATTAAAATAATAAATATAAAATTTTAACATTGGCTTTGGAACACTATTTGAATATAAAAACAATACATTTAAATACAATGAGGTAAAAGTGATTTACCTGTAATGGTAATTCTTGAAATGGCAATTTATCATCTATTTTATTAAAAAGTTGTAAAACACTATTTTCTGAAAGTTTAACAAATATTTTTTTCCAGAACCGGTTGCCAGTGAGTTTCTTTTTATTAGGTTGTCTTAGAACCATCTCCCAGCCATCTTTATCATATGGTTTAGGGAAAACTTCCAAGGGTTGGGAAGTATCTTCATCAAATAGAGGTGAAAGAGGTGTATCTACAGAATCAGCTTTTCTAACTCCAGCTTCTCCAAGAGCAGGAACGGGTTCATCTTCTACTTCAACTGCTTCAAAAGCTTTTTCTGTTGCCTTTGAAATTTCAGTATTTTCTAAGAAATCCTTATCAAATGGGTTAAACCGAGAAGCAGGCGTTTCAAAAGCTTTAGTAGGTGTTTTAGGAGGAGGCAATAATTTCGGAGGCTCCATTAGAGGTAATTTAACTTCACTGCTGTCTTTGACTTTTGGCTTAATAACAACAGAAAAATCTACTTCATTATCATAATCTTCAAATGAATCGCGAGAAGGTTCTTTTTTCATCATACTTTGGGTATTTTCTACTTTGCCAGTAACTCTAAAAGGATCAAATTCATCCATACTATCAAATCCTTTATAATTCTCTTGAATTTTTTTCAAAGTTGGAGCTCTCTTAGACATAAATGGATCAAATACATCAGAACCTTGATTTTCCTTTGCATTCTCAAATTTTGCAGCAAAAGCATCAAATTCTAAATCTGCTTTTTGATCAGCTGGTTTAACTTTAAATAAAAATGCATTTTGCTCATTTTCTTCATCAAATGGTTTTGAGAAATCTTCAGCAAATGTTGGTTGAGTCTCTTCTTTAGAAATGGTATCAATTTTTGAAACTTTGTATCAAAACTATCAGATGGTTCAGAAATCTTATCGTGAAAATTTTCTTTTAAAGACGAAGATGAAAACGCATCCGTTTCAATTTCCTTCACAGATGAAAAATCGGATAGGTCTTTTGATATATCTGGCTGCAATATTTCATTAGTCTTATTTTCCATGGGTGGTGGCTGTTCAGGATTTGATAATGATTCATTAACTGTACCATTATTACTCCCAAAGAAATCTAAATCATTCGTAGCTTTGTTGTTTTCTATTTCATCTTCCATTTTTACAGACTCATCTTTTGGAACAGACTTCTCAGGCTGCAAAACCTCAGTAGTTAAGGTTTTAGAATCCCATAATAAGGAAGCTTTAGATGTTTCAGAAGTTTCAGTAGAACCCAAAACTTTCCCCGATTTGAAAATAGAAGAATCTTCTTTACTAGAATCCCACATGTCTATTTCATTGGGAATGCTTTTACGTTGAACTGAATCAAAAGCACTTGTTACATTTTCAGATACTGGTTCTATTACTGTTTCAGTCTCTTCTGCTTCATTGATACTAAACGCAGAGTTTACAAAATTTTGGTTACATTCAAAATCTACTGATGATTTACGGGAATCATTCTTCTGAAAGAAGCTATCTGTCAATTTATCTTTGCTAGATGATGGATTTATGGTTAATCCAAAGAAATCATCTTTCTCATCAACAGAAACAGGCTCATTAAAACTAAATGGGTTATGTGAGGGAGTAGATTGAACATTATCTTGACTAACTGATTTTACGTCCTCCAAACCACCAGAGAAAAAAGGGTTTGTAACAGTCTTCTTTGCTTGATCAGAATGATTAGGAGAACTACTCATCCAATCTTCTGAAGCAACAGAGCTACAAAATGGATTAAAGCTCTTTTCTGAAACTTTTTCTTGAACTACATTCTCTTTTTTCTCTGTAGATACAATTTGGTTTACATCCACAAATGAGGTATCAAAGGGGTCAACATCTTCTTTATCATCAAGGAATAGTAAATCTTGCATGTTGGTATTTGTTGTTGTTGTCGTTGCAGGATCACTTTTAAATCCAAATTCATCTAGCAATGAAAATGATGCATTGCTCTGGGTTTGATTAGTACCAGAAAAAGATGGTTGTGTAGCTGGTGGAAAATCATCAACTACATTGGTACGTTCCGTCTTTGCGAGATTAGGTGGTGGTGGTCGTGCTGGAGATCCAAAGCTTTTACTGGGCGTCTCATGCAAGGCACTTGAATCCAGCGTAAACATTTCAGAAGATCCGGGTGGTGGTGGCCTTGGTGGGCCTTTTGAGGGTGAGCTATGAGAAAAGTCTGATCCAAAGCCTAAATCAACAGGCATAGATGGCTTTTCTCCAGAAGGTGGTGGAGGTCTTGGAGGAGCACGTAATACTTTAGGTGGTCCAAAAACAGGAGCTTCTTTAGAGAGTAGATCACTATCTACATCATAGAAATCTTTATCTTCTCCATTTGATCCATCTTCTGGCCTGGTATCTTTCAATTTATTAAGTGTAGTTTGAGTTTTCTGAACGGTATCTTGCACTTTCATTGATAATTGTTGAAAAAACTGCCATTCTTCAGTGTTTTTCATTTTTTGATCTTGATTTTGAGGATGAAGAGACTGTTCATAAACAGCCTTTTCATATTCTTCTTCTTCATCATCTTTCTTATGACCCTTCAATTTTTTCTTAATGAAATTCATTTTAACCTATACCAGAGAATAATATGCTTCAATTATTTTTATTTAAAACAGAAAATTTATAAAAGACAGTGTAAAGGAAAACAGAAATTTTGTTTCTGAAGTATTAGAGCGGTCAACAATTACATGGGTAGGGATTAAAGCATATATTTTCGAATTAATATGGGAATTAAACAAAAATAAGATTTAAAATAAATAAGCAGAACTCAAACAAGCAACACAACAAAAAAACAAACCAACAAAAGTTCATTTAATAAACTAATAGGATGTATAAAATTTCTTTCATTCTTTTCCCATTTTTTAAGCATGATATTCAATCATATGGGAGAAAAGTATACTACACATTAAAAATAAGCTAATTCTTTAGTGCTGTCCCATATTAATAAACAATTAAATATATAATGAATGATTATACCCAAATTTTACAGATAATAATTAAAAATTTTAACTTAAATAATTGTTCAGAGTTGCATTAAAAGCTTATGAAATATGATAGAAATTTAAATATTCTATAAATTTATAAAATATATTTTCACTGGTTTATTTTTATATAATTAGTTAGTTCCGTTCAATACATTTTCTTTAAAATTTCATTTAATTCTTACATTAAAAAAATATAATTTCATGCTTTGAAGTATCACCAATAAGAATTAATGCACTTTTTATGGATCTCTAAGAATTTCTATCGACCTCTACACTGCTAAAAATAAATATATAATTTATTTATCAATAAAAGTCTTGGATATAATTTAGTCACAAAATTAATGATTAACAATAAATTATGAGGACCTTATAATTAAATATATGAAAACTAAACAAGTATTTAGATTTAAAAAGTATCTATAGTAACCAAATATTAACATTAAAATTATAGCATTTTATAGTTAAATATGAAATTTTTACCTATATTAATACCAATTTTAACAAATTAACTGAATACAAACGAGAAAAACTTGTATTAAAATTAAAAACTATTTGGAAATTGCATTTTTCTCCTAAATAATTAACTTCAAAAACAGAATTAATTTGCATACAGAAGAATTAATATATACAAAATATTTCTTTAATTCCTGAAATTCTTTCAGTATATCTTAGAATTTCAAATGTATATGCAATGAAATCTAATATTTTGTATATCTTTATTTGTTTTTGATGTATATATATATATATATACAATATTTTTAATTTGTAGTACATGTAAAAAGAAAAACTGAGTCAAAAGATATAATTTAAAGCAAACAAATTTACTACAAATTCTAAAGATAATAGATTTCAATTTTTAACCAAATAGAAAAGCTCTCACTATATTATTTCAAGAATGACCTTAAGTCTTATTAAGCAATACTATATTGATATATAAATTGTTATATATATGTAACATAATATACTGAATATCAATCTAATGGATTTATTGCTATTAACACTTTCAGTTTGAATAACTATTAAACTTAAAATATAAAAATTCTAAACAACACATTAAATTATTAATAAAATTAGGAGGTGCCTAAAGAAAGTCATAAAAAAAATCAAATTTATAAGATTTTTAATAATAACAAAAAACATTATTAAAATTCTACACTGTAATGTAAAATAAATAAACAATTTTCTTTAAATCTCAATACAAGTAATAAAAATTTTGTGTTAAAATTATTTAATAATATCTTCAGAAAATTACTCACCAGCACCGAAATTTAAAGTACCTACAACTAATAGAATAAAGCAGGCAAATAAATGTTGAATAAATAAATCAACATGAAAATATTCACTAAAATAACAATTGAATTATGGAATGAATATCCATAAAAAAAAGTTATTCCTCAATTTAGAAAAAAGGAAAATTTCTAGACATTTAACATTAAAAGCAAGCAACATTACGAGATTAGAATTTATATTTACACTTATAACAAATCTCTCAAAATTATTATAATGTAATTTTATTTATAATCATTAAAAAGAGCACTTCTCACACGATTCTACACATTATGAAAAAAAACCCTTTTTCCAACAAAATCCGATTATAAACAATGATTTGTCCACGCTCTTAATAAATTATCTTACAAATATTTGACGCCACTCTTCCATATTTTTTAAAAATTTAAATCTGAATTGCATACTCAACATATTTTAAGCCCATCTAAACAATAAACATACATCAACAAAGGTAATCGTGTTCTAATACTATTTTAACAAACAGCAAAGCAATTTTTGACACTGAAATACACACTTTATTTACGCTTTCGGTCAAAAAAGGTCGTCAGTAATTATGAATTTCACAAGAATTTCTTATCATAACTGATAATCGGATCAAATATCATCCCTTTATCAAAAAATCAGTTGTATTTTAAACATCTTCAAGCTTTTTTTTTCTTATTTTGTTAAAAACCTTACATCTTTCAAAATCACGTAAATATTCACATCAAAATATCTATTGATGAAATGGGTGGAACTGCGATCAGATTCCTTTCGGTTTCATTCGGCGAGCTTCTTGTGTTGCCACTGAAACTACTGAATATGGACAAAAAAATTACATGTTTGCAAATAAAAATTAATGATTCCATATATACTCGCTGCGAATAGAAATATATGAATTAAAAATTAAATAATTCAAGAAGGTTCACAATTTAAATTTTCAAAGAATAATCTATTTCTTTTTGCCCTTTCTAGTATGGTCCTGGTGTTTTATTTTTCTAATACGCACTAGATCTCAATAAAATATTATTAATTAAACATTGTTAAAAGAAGAGCTTTTAAGGAATAAAACACAATTATAATTAGCCCATTAAAAATATTCCCATGCAGATTCTTGGATTAACTAAAATTTTTCTTTATCCACTGCGTCAAATAACTCTGTAGTCATAAAGATATATGCTATGATATGAGATGAAATTTAAAAAAAAGAAAAGGGAATTTTATTCCTTTCTCTGAGTACATTTGTTTTCTTTTTCCAAAATATATATCTTTAAAAAAAAAAAAACCTGAAACACCATTAAGCAGTCTTTGCATCGCTTTTAAAACCTCTTGTTCATTGCGTTTATAAACTTTTTCGGTTTATCCAAATGGGTATTATGAACTATGTTGAGGGCATATATTGGTTTAACGATATCGTTGGAATTCAAAAGACTTTTCGGGCTGTCCCAAGAACTCGAAAAACTCTGTGCCATTTCTACCACCAAAAGTTAACATCTGGGTTGAAAGATTGCAAGAAATTTTCAAGAAGTCCAAGTATAATGGAAAACATTTTTTTTTCTAATGCAGCTGGCAAGCGAGATCGTGATCTTTTTATGCCATGAGGACTGCATAGACGTTACTCACTTTGCACTACCCAGGGGGCGCGTGTAACTTGAAGATAAGCCACGGACGAGAAGTAACAATGCCCCCGCAACGCTCTACGATCCTATTAGGACCGGGAACTACGGTTAAAGTGGATTCCGAACCACTACAAACATCCATGGCACCACCGGGATTCGAACCCGATACCTGTGGTACCGAGAGCCAGAGCGCTAGCCTCTCGGCCATCAGGCCCTATAATTGAAAACATTCCTTCTACTATATATCGTTTCATCAACTACTTCTTGTCAAAAACAACCCAAAAGCAAAATTTGAAAATTCAAGAAATCACTACGAAAACATCAGAAACTAAATACGCTCGTAATGAATGTATCAAACCTTCTAATAACTTTGAATATTATGGGAATCTCACTCACTGCCAATTCAATAATGTAAACAAACACGATAACATCAATTGCATCTGTTAGAAGGCAGCATAAGAATAAAACGCAATATAAATACTGGCTATCTAAGAAATCTCTCGGTCTCATTGAAAATCTTAATATCCTTAACTAGCCATCTACAGAAAAGAGGGATAAACAAATTACTGAAACGGAAAAGTCTTATTTATCAAAACTGGAATTCAACACCATGTAGTTATGTCTAATGCTTCGATACACCAATACAATAGTACACTGGTATTCAAAAGTTGTGAGAAATTTCACATTTGGCTGATTATCTACAAAATTTCTGAACAGATTTTAATGAAATTATGTATGAACAAAGGTTGATATAGTAAAAAAAATTACCTCCCAACAATTATTATATATATGCATATATATATGTTTTTCGCCGTGTTCGTAAGACTCCTCAGCATCGGAAATTCTAAAATAGAGATATCAAACTCAAAAATGGGTTAATAAGGGGTGGGATCCTCTCTTACTCTTAAAAGGCTCTTTCAACGTGAATTCATACTGAAAATTTAGCAGTTTATGATTTCCTGGTCAAGTCGCTCCTACTCCTCCAGTAACGGCGTTTTCAGAGCCTTTATGATTCTAAGAGGTCGAAGACAAGTTGCAATTGTCCTCTCAACAGCTTCCTATACATACTGCAGAGCATTTAGGTCTGAAGATCTGGCTGATCAATCCATTTGACGAATATCCTAACGTTCAATAATTTGTCGAATGGAGGAGATCTATGTGGGCGAGTGTAGTTATCCTTTAAAATAAAATCAGTACCAACTGCCCTTTTAAAAAAGTGAATATATAACTTCAACAAATTCATTCAATTCTATACTTCCCATCAGTCATAGAACCTCTGATAAAGACAAAGAGGTTTGTGTGCCCATAAAACATGTATTCATGCATGCTCTGATCATCAAATCTTTATTGCCCTGACGGTCTCCTTTTCTGAGATTGGCGGACAGGTTGTGGGTCTTTGATTCTCCCTAGTACTGATTTCTGGTCAGGGCCAGATTTTCTATAGGCTAACTAGGCTTCAGCCTAGGGCCTCACGATCAAGAGAGGCCTACATTCAAATTGTTAGCAAAATTAGAATTACACTATTCTAAAAACAGTAAACACTAAAACACTGAATCAAAAATAAGGAGAAATTCTATACATATGAATAATAAACAAACATAATAAGTAATTTACAAACTTAAAAATGGGAGGGGAAAGGGCCTCATTAGTGAAATAGCCTAGGGCATCTTTTCATCTAAATCAGGCCCTGTTTCTGGTTTAAATTTGATATTTTCTGAGAATGCTAAATCGGTTCTTTTATGTGCAGAAGGGAACGGGACGCAAGTAGAAGGTGAAGAATGCTACAAAAGAATAACCAGTTCTTGCAAATAGGCCATTCTTTTATAGTCTACTAGAAACATTAATTCGTGAAACTTTGGTTCATGTACTGACATGAAAGTCACGAGATTGTTGAGAAGTATTGAATTCCTGTAACGCGTCGTTCTAATAGAAAAATTTTGATCTTCATTAGCCATCATGACTCTTGGACGAACTTGCTCAGGTCCTACGGATTTAAGTATTTTTTAACTGTATCCATTTATGGGACATGATACTAGAACTCATATTTTAGTCTCTATCGATTTGTATTTGTGTTTAGTCTTCTCAAGATAAGTCACCTCATTCCAGTATCCAAACTTCCATGATTACTGATTTTAATTGTTTGCTATTAAATTTCCAAAAATGTTGAAAAAAAAAATCCTGCCGGGAATGAAAAAGGCGCTGGTCACGTGCATTCTTGGTTTAGGTTAACAGTTCAGTTTTAATTAATTTGAACTAACATGTTTCTTCTATTTTAGGTAGATGAATAACATATGTATGTAAAATACTTGTCTTTTTTTTTTAAACAATACTTAGAATTGCTACACCAAGAAGGCGACGGGCTACAGACGTGAAATTTAAACGACAGGAAGAAGATGCTGTGGTATGCAAACGATTAGCTTTTCAGTGCATTCAGACAAATCAGGCACTGGTAGCGACACCTACAATGTGTTTAAACGAGGAAATTGTCCAGCCTGTTTCTCATACATAAATTGCATTTGCACATTGTTGCCTGCTGAAAAGTTGTTGGGATGCCTCGTGTAAAAAGCAGAAATGCGTACCAGCACGTTTCTGACTTTGATAAAGGTCGAATTGTAACTTACCAGGATTGCGGTTTATCGTATAGCAGTATTGCTGCTTGCGTCAGTCGAGATTCAATGACTGTCAGCAGAATATGGAATCGATGGGTTCAGGACGTTAATACGGAACGCCGTGCTGGATCTCAACGTCTCCCTATCACTAGCAGCCGAGAAGACAGGCATGCTACCAGCGTAGCCTTAATGGCTCGTGCTGCCCCGTCACCAGCCCTGAGTCAAGAATTGGGGTCGTTTGCAAGATAACAAGTGTCTGCATGAACAGTTCGACGACGTTTGCAGTAGCATGGACTCTCAGCTCGGAGACCATGATTGCGTCTACCCTTGACGCTGCATTACAGACAGGAGCGTCTTCAATTGTGCGGTCAACGACGAACCTGGGCTCACGAATGGCGAGACGTCATTTTTTCAGATGAATCCATGTTCTGTTTACAGCATCAAGATGGTCGTATCTGTGTTTGGCGGCATCGTGGTGAACGCACATTGGCAGCGTGCATTCGTCATCGTCATATTGGCCCGTCACCTGGCGTGATGGTATGGGGTGCTATTGGATACGCGTCTCTACTACCTCTTATTTGCATTGACTGCACGCTACATTTCTGGTGTTACGACCCGTGACTCTACACTTTATTCGAGCCCTGCGAAACCCTACGTTTCAGCAGGATAATGTCCTACCACTTGTTGCCAGTATTGTATGGACCTTCCTTGATACGGAAAATGTTCTGCTGTTGTCCTGGCCTGCACGTTCACCAGTTCTCTCGGCAATAGAAAACGTCAAGGTCCATGGTTGCCGAGCGACTGACTCGTCACCGTACGCCAGTCACAACGGTTGATGAGCTGTGGCATCGTGTTGAAGCTGCATGGGCATTGTATCTGTACATGTCATCCGTTTTCTATTGTTTGACTCAATGCCAGAGGTGGTTGTTCTGGGTACTGATTTCTCATGATCCATGCACCCAAATTTCTTGAAGACTTAATCACTTGTTATTTCCAGTATAATATATTTGCCCAATAAATATCATTTTGTTATCTGCATTTCTTCCTGGTGTAGCAATTTTAATGGCCAGTAGTGTATATTTGAGTTTCAAATAAGTGTTTAACTTTTAGTCAATTAAACATTAAAAATTTGTAAATCAATTTGATTTTTAAAACATTTTACATTATATTCATTAATTAATCTAAAGATTATAAATCACATTATTGTATTTTAAACTATTTTTCTTTTTGTGGATCAATTTTAAGGCAAATATTAGTAATGCTGCTTTTTGGATTTACCAAGAATACATAGCAAAGTAATTTGGAATTTACAATAAAAACCCATTTTTCCCCCAAACCCATTTTTGAAAAAATATAAATACCAATATGAAACTGTAGCTTTCAATATCAATATGAATCGTATGATTGATTTTAATTGCAATTTATAGAATTCAGTTTAATTCGATCTCATGTTATCTAACTTGAAATATATTTTGTGTGTATTTAATCTTTTATACATTCCTTGTTAAAAAAAAAAATTCATATCCGAAAAAAGTGTTATTGCTTTGCTGCAAAAAGTGTTACGCAATTATGTCTTAAGCACATTTTTAAATCGTTAGAGATGGGGTGTAAATAGGTAACAGGAATATTATTTAGTATCTTAATTGTAACTAATTTACTCTGATCTAAACATTTCAAAAATAGAGATCATAATACATACTAAGAAAGTATTAAAAAATGTATTATGTATCATTTTTAATTATCGGATAATAAACAGAAAATATTTTGTAGATTTTAATATCAGTACTTCACCAAAATTATAAAATTAAATGAAGACAGCTCAAATAACTTTATTCTCCTCCCCAACTTTGTCACTTGTAGTATCCTTTCTTCATGATTTCATTCACTAAATGATTTTACTGATTTGCTCATTCCCATCTAAGTGACTATAATTGATTTAATACAGTTAAAAATTAATTTTATTACCTTGCTTATAAGTAAATAACACATACTTTGAATTTGAAGATAAGCTCTAATTCTATTTCTTCAGAAGACCACTCCACAGCATAACATTCCAAATTAAGAGTGAACTCTCCAAATGATCAAAATGAATCAAGATTTGAATCCAATTTAGTTATCTTTAGACGCTCGATATTGAATTTGTGTTAGAAATAATAGTTCACTAATTCGTTGTAATATCACAGAGTTTCATATTATTAATGGCACAGTAAAACGAACCAGCTAAATAGTCCAGAATCAATCGAAAAAGAAATACAACACTGCTAAAAGTTTATCTAGCTTAACCAAGATTCGTTCAGTTATTTAAAGTATGATTTAATTTTGTTTTAAAGAAAATATTTATATGGATAATTTAGAACTCCAGCTAACACTCGTTAGATGCCATATTTGGTACTTTATATAGAGTTGGCAAAAGTCTAGGATGTCGGTAAAAAAGGGTTTCAATTTTACTTTGTTTTCCAGTGATTATCGTTTATTCTCATATGAAAAAAATATTTTTTTTAAGACATTAAAAAAATTATCATTTCAATGGAGGAAAAATTGAACTATGCATTTACAATATATGCGTATACCATACTGAATACACAGATCAAAATGAAGTCTACTACAATAATTCATTTGTCACACATTATAAACTCCGGATACATGAATACAACTTTCTATCAGGTATAATAAAAAGTTTATATATAGAGTTGACCTTCAATACATCAAACGAATGGTTTTTTTAAGCTGCAGATATTTGAAGACAATTCAGTTAATAACGAATAAGAACGTATCAATAGACTACAAGTGGACACTTGTAGGTCAACTGTAGGTCAAGTGGACACTTGTTGGTACTTGGCGGACAACAAGGTGGAATCTAATTGACGGTATATTAAATTTTGAGTACAATTGGAAAATTCACTATTCCTATTTTATGACAAAGTTTTTAGGTTGGTAGTTTAACAAGAGCCGACTGTATATGCATGACTTGTAACTTCCAAACAGAAAAAATATTTTAAAGAATGAAGAAAATATTGACAATAGGGAAAAATTCATAAATATTTTTATTTAGCATGTATACAAAAGCAGATGCACAATTATTTTTAAAAAATGAGAGGTGACAAACGTAATATAAGTATAAAAGTTATAAATTTACTTAAGATAAATATATCCAATAATTATTGAAATACGAAATTATTCATATGGATTCTTTTCAGGTGGTATAACTGCGACTTTGTAAATTAGCTCTTTCCTCGTGAACCAACTGTACGAATTATCAAAAACGAGTTCATCTAAAAAAAGAAAAAAAGATGAATATATAATACATACCTTCTTCAAAAAATTATAGTGATTAAAAGACTACTTGTAAAAACAATTAAATGCATTCAAAGTGAAAAAAAAAAAAGACAAGTTCTTGCGATTTAAAATAAGTATTCTTTTAAATTGTAGCCTGAAATGTTGCTTACTCAAAAATTGATTTTTTTTACAGCCAAATGATATGAGACGCAATGATAAGAAGAAAAATATTTTAGCTATCTAAATGTTAATTAACATCAGCGTACTTTGAAATTACCAAAAAGATTTTGTTAGAAATAAGAAACATTTTCATCAGCCTTTTATTTGAAATTAAAATTTTATAAAACAGTTATTATATATATTCTCAAAGCCAGATGTTTTGTTAGTGCTTGTACATTTGGTACAAAATCTGTCACAAATAAGCTCAACTTGGAATAAATTTCTTAACACCGATTTTATTCAAATATTACTAATAGAGACAGAGAGTACATAACATAGGATTACATTTAATGTGGATTATCTCCTCCCATTCATAATCACTCTTTAAATTAACATTGAGTATTAGTTAAAACTATAATCCTTTTTAAGTGATTTAAAGAAAAAAAATATTTATTGAATGGTTGAACATAGTTGAAAAAGTTATAATTTATAAATACAAAATGAATGTCAAAATATCATAACTTAAGTCTTCATAACACTTAAATCAGAAGTTACTTGTATAATCATTCCTTAAAATTTTTTAATATATTTATAAGTTTAAATATTAAATTTAGTGAATTTAAATTCAGAAAATAAAACACATTAAAGACTCTAATGAACATAAAATTAACAATATTGCTATTTAACGATTTAAAATTAGAGTGAGCGATAAGAAGGATTAAAAATATGCATAGTGACTCAAAATAAAATTTGCATATCCAAATGAAAATATTTAGCATTAAATTAATTACGACTACAATCTTACTTAATTGAATGCACTATTTCTTTTATTACTGAAACAATACTGCTTTTACTAATACATGGTCAATTAACAACAATGCATGGTTTAAAGTGGAAATGGTATCAAAAATAATTTTCACCCTAAATTGAATATTAAGCTTTTGTCAAATTAAAATTTATGCAATATTGTAAAATTAATACAGAAATGCAAATTCGAAAAACATTTTTGACTCCTCGTAAATAATAAAAAAAGAATTTCAATTACATTTAAATGTAATGCAAATAAAGAATTGTTGAATATAGTCGTTATATGATTTTGTTAATAAAAATTTTATTATACGTATTTACACATGTATATTATATTAGATAAAGAATAGTATAATACTAGTTATATACTTATTAAAATAGATTAAGAAAGTTAATGATTATCTATCCAACAATACTTATCAAGTGCATTTTTTATTTACAAATAACATTTTAAAACTTCTGATCTCTTGTGGTCAAATTACGAGTGTTTAATAAAAAATGTCTCAACTTTTTTCGCAAAGTTTGTGATTACATATATTTTGTTCTTAATCATCTTTTATTATTGAAGGAAACACTTAATTTTTTTATCGGTTACTTACTCTATGAAAAATCGTAAGTTGCTTTTTAGCAGTTTACTGATAAGACGAAGAGAATTTCTTTACATATTAAAATTATCAACTCTAACTTATTAATAAAATGTTTTTTCCGCATGACAAACAGTTGTGAAAATAAGGCAAACAGTAAACAAAGGTATATGAAGGAATAAATGATTCGGACACTGTTAATACAAGTATATTTTTCTTTCCTTGTTAAAATAAAGTCAGCAAGCTTCAGTTTGATTGCATTATCCTAATTTTTTTCGATTTCTTTTTATATCATTTAAATTGTACAGAAGATTAAAATTCATAAAGATTTTTATACATGGTAATTATATTCATGAATTAAATTAGCTAACAATCAGTTCAATTAACTGTTGTTTTTCTATTGCAGCTGGCAATACAGAGACAGTTAATCTTTAAGTCAGCAAGGGCTGCGCTGCTGTTACCTATTTAGCACTACCCAGGGGGCACGTGTAACTTGAAGATATGTTAGGGACACGAGTAACAGTATCCCCACCTTTCAACTAATTACTACATATATTATATTTAAATATAATGAACTAATGTGCAACTTCATTAAAGTACTAGTTTTCTTTTGATTCATTGGATAGCTTTCCTTCGTGTTATTGTATTTATAAATACTTACATATTCCTGCTTCTTCGCAACTAAAATTTCCAGATTCAGGGATTCTGTGGCTCTCAACTCGGCGTGGAGATAAGATTTGTTTGCTTTCTTCATTTTGATCCTTCTTAAAACTAATTCCAAAGCATACATCGTAGCCCACAGTCTGGTAGTCCCACTGTAAAGATGAATTCGGCTCAGGGACAACACATTCTACTTTAAAAACGGTTCCACATTCTATTACTGTTCTTAAAGCTGCTGGATCTTTCTCTAGTATACCTAACTGATTATACAGCATAAAACTTTCTGGAACTGTAGAATTCAGTGGCATCTTATACTGAAAAAGAAAAAAATCCATTACTAAATTCCTTTATATTAATTATTGTATTCATGTATTCATGTATATGGTTTTTTACTATTATTTTCTTATTTTATTTCAAGGCAAATGTTCAGGTATATATTTAACTGGTGTAGTTGTAATATTTCTTCTTCAATTTTATTGTAAATCCAATAAGCAATAAAGTATGCTTCCCCTTCTTACAAAATTAAATATGTTTTAATTGCCTTTTTAATGAATAAGTAAACTTAATATTCAATTTTCAGAACTTTTGTATTGTTTAATTTTTGTGTAAACAATTTATTTATTTCCATTACATAAACTTGAAGATTTTATAATTGGAACAACTTGATAATCAATAAAGTTGAAGTGAAATTCTATGTAATTTAATCGAACAGATTTTAACAAACTAATTTTTTGCTAGGAAATACTTATAGTGATCCTGGTAAAATTTAGTGATTAAGCAAGAAGTCATTAAAATAAATTTCTTTGCATTAAATTTATAAAGCTAAAATGATTTGAATTTTTATAAGTAAGAACAATAAGTAATTGCATTATAAGCATGGGAATTGTTCATCATTTTATCTTACATTATTATAAAGTGTAGTTATACAAAATAATTATTAACACAATTACCAAAGATGGACAATTTGGATCTCCATTCTCATCTACCATGGTCCCTCCAACAGAAGCTGGTACAATTGATAAATCGATATGTTTTCCAAGCAGTTCAGAGCATTTTTCTGAAAAAAATATAACACAATTAATTGATATTTTAAATCTGTGACAAATACATTATTAATCAAAAAATGAATATTTATCACAATTATTTTTTAAATTATATTACAATTTTATTTTAAGTCTTCTTCCACATCAAAACTCGTTTTCAAACTTTCAAAATATGGACCTTAAATTAATCAATGATATCAATAAAACTTATCAGGGAAAGCTATTTATTACAAACAGCATTAATATAATGGAAAAAATTAAACTGGTTAAATTTGTTTTCTCTTAAATATCCTAATAGGGAAAAGTTCATTAAATAATGCAACACTAAGTGAATATATGGATTGAAATTGAGTATATTATTTAATTTATTATAAAGATTACAAGACATCTATATTCTAAAAATTTTTTAAAAATTTTAATATAGTGTATAATGCAAATAGAAACTTTGAAAAAACAATATCTCTCCAGCTCTAAGGATAAAATTTAAAAGGCTGATTAAAAAAGTAATTTAAAAAGTATGCTTTTCCTTCTTACAGAATTAAATAAGTTTTACTTTCCCTTTTAATGAATAAGTAAACTAAATATTCAATTTTAAAAACTTTTGTAATGTTTATTCTTTGATAAACTTTTATTATTTGATAATAAAAATAGTTTGATGAGTTTATTCTTTGATAATAAAATAGCACAAATTGATTTAAAGATGTTTAAAGTATTTTTCAAATATATTAAATTTGCAGTTTACAAAAGAAAATTTTTCATAAATTAGCTTTGATATAATTGAATCGAAATAATAACATGAATGAAGGAATAAATTATAATAAATATTAAAGTAAATATAAATAACTTAAGTTAATACCTTTTGGTACCAAGTGCACTTTTGACAGTATACTCGCAGGAAGAACAGTTTTCAACCAATTATGAATGAAGTTAAAGAAAGAAGGAGCTGAAACGAAATTTAAGAAATTAGGTTTTATTAATTCAGTCGACATTAAAAAATACCAAAATAGAAAATGAGAAGAAAATTAACAGGATTCGTACGAGATAAATTGCGATAATTTATTGCGATTTATTATAGTATTTTCCTTAAAAGAAGGAAATATATAAAACATATAAATAAAATAATAAAACACAATAACGTTCATTACAACACTAGTTACAATAAATTCACACAAAGTAAATTCACAATTATATATTCATTTTTATCAGCAACATGCCAGACATATGTCTAATGTTTTATATTTTTCATCTTACTAATCTGGCTTCAAAAATGTATATGTGATTTTGGAATTTAAATGTAAGATGTTTCCTGTCTCTGGCTTCTGCAATTATTTAAATGTGTCTAGTAGCAACTGTAGAATATGCCTTTAATAAGTATTATAATAATTAACTTAATTTTCTGCTTATAATTTACGGAGAAACTAAATATTTTAACATTTCCAATTATAGGACATAACTTCCATTCGAATTTATTTCTCTAGATTCACTTTCACTTCATCAATGCTATTCGCATAGTATAACCACATGCCACAATTTGAGAGATGACATGCAACTGGCCCAAATGAAGCAGGGCGGTTAAATAGAAGGATCGCTCAACAATTAGATGGTAGCAATGTCAACATTTGACATTGTGAACAGGAATGTTTGAACGATGGCAGAACACAGGGTCAAGAAAGCAGTTGTTGGCATAGAGAGAAGATAGAATTTGAAGACAAAGTGGCTCTCACAACACTCGAATCGTCATTATCAATGATCCCATATGTAACCAGTGACAGCAAGGACCATTGATAAGCGACTCAGAGAACAAAGTCTGACTCTCAATATCCAATGTGGCAATTAAACCTCACTTGTGCTCACCGACAAGTATGTTTGACTTAGTGACATGGTAGTACTACCTGGAATCTCACTGACTGGAGTAGAATTGTTTTCAAGGATGATGATGACCAGCGAAGATGTGTTTGGTGACCACCAGGGATACCAATCTGACTGACACCCACCATACAACCCGACAACCGAGATTAATAGTCTGAAATGCCTTTTCACTTGTCAGCTGGACCCCTTTGGTTGATATTTGTGATACTCCTACAGTGCGGCTATGACATTTTATGACCCGTTGTGTTACCCTACCTTTCACGGTATTCCGAGTTTACTTTTTAACGGGATAACCTCCGGCCAACATGACAATAATTTCAACACTGACTGTATTCGTACTAATCAAATGCTTCGCTGACAAGCTAGATCAGTAGACCTTTCCTTAGTAAAGCACGTGTGGTGCCTGAAGAACAGGGAACTTCCAATTGTCTCGAGATCTAAGCAATCTAACCAGAGAATTGATGAGTTTGGCTAGAAGTTCCCCAGTGAGGCATCTGCTAATTCTCAATGTCAAGCTGGATAACAGCTCGCATAAGGATCAGAGGTGTGCCAATACCTTATAGATTGGTTAAGTATATGTAGCTGTATCTTCTGAATATACTTCAATTCCTCTGAAATCGCAACCGCTTCTTTTCCCATACATATCAATCACCTCTATGAATTTTTGCCTTATTTTGGTAATTCTTTCATGTCATACCATTCTTTTTTCTTATAACATATTTGGAAAAGGTGATATATAAACGAATAAATGTTGATCATCCATTGGAAAAATTTACTAAAAGGATAACAGAGTTAAACAAATAAACAAGCGAAACAATGACGTTATCATGTTTGTACTTTATAAAACTAAAATGTTTGTGATTTTGGTTCTTTAAATCCCTAAAATGTATGACAGTTAAGAAAAATACGGGTTTATTTTAAATAGTCTGCCCTGCCATCCATTGGCATCTCGTATTAAGATATGGCTATGTTATAGCTAGATTGATTAGTCCAGGTACAATGAATAAGGCCATGACCAGATATACCCCAGAGTTAGATGCTTGACATATCAATCAACTGCTTTTGAGAATACTATTGGGCCAGAGATTTTTTATGCGATTTCACTTTAAAATGATTTTATCACATTTGACTTTTCCACTTTTGTATAGCTATGAGTATCATTATATTAATAATAAAAGGATTGTTAAACTATTAAAAAATTCATCTATAATCGATGTAATGTATTGTATTGTATTTAAATGCCAGCAATATGTAAATTAAACGACTAGTTTTTATTCCTATGTATAATTTCCAGCATACAATCATTGAATTGCTAACCTTACAATAACTGATGGAAAAGACTTTTTTTTTTTTTTTTTTGTCATATTTCTTTTACAACTATTTTCAGATAAAATTTCGTTTCCCTTATTGTAATTGAAGATGTGACCATGGCTTATCAAAAAAGAAAATGAATATTGATTCAAAAGAAATAAATAAAAATGCTAATATTAAGATCGAAATAAATGGATGAATTTCATAAATGAGCACAACATATTTAAGTTAACGAAGACGGTTATTTAGATAATCCAGAAATATGAAATCAATTAGTTAATTCTAAACAATTGATAGAAAATGAATAAAAGAAAGCAAGCTTACCATTTATAACATAGACAATTTTCAAACTTTCAGGGTGATTTTTTTCATAGTTAGTTAACAGCATGAAAGTTTTTTCTATAACTGAAATGACAATACATGTTAGTTTTTAACTTGAATTCATATTACTTTCTCACATGTTTTTAGATTTAATGAATGATAAAACAATACAAGAAAGCAGAACTTTAATCATGAATTTTTATCTTGTCATCATATTTTCTGTAATCAAAGCAGGGGTTTTCCATTGAAATTCTTTATTTTTCTCATGTTATTCTGAAAATTTTTTTGTTGTATAATAAATTTGTTATCAAAACAAATTTTGAATTTTTTTGTTATTAATAACTTTATTTGGTAATGTTTGTGTTGTAGATTGACAATATTATACTTTAGAGCAGAACAATACTTTATTTTTCTAGCGATTGTCTTGCCAATAAGAACATACTTTCAGTCCTTTTCTTAAATAAAAACAAAGATGTTGATCAATCATAAATTATTATTATTTTTCAAAATTAAAGCCTGTATAGTTCAATATGAATTACCGATAACGTTGTAACGTTTTATACAGGTTCTTATATCTGAGATCAATATTTTTGGAATGAGAAAGAAAAATTTAGACAATGAAGATTTTTATAATATTGCAAAGTTTAATTTCTAAGATGATACAGCATTTGTTTGGAGAATATTTTCTGTTACAGCAATTGGTCTAAGGAGAAATCTAAGTATCTTCGGTTTGGTTTAGTTTGGTTTGGATTTTCGCTCTACTATCATTTCTTTTGCACTATTTAGGTTAACTAGACCATGACCTACAATTTAACGTGGATTCTGGATTACTAGCAAGCATTCCTGACACCGTCAGGATTCGAATCTTAAGCCTGTAGTATCAAAGGCCAGAACGCTAGCCAAGTGGCAATCAGGTCGCAAGTATCTTCGGAGACATTAACACATATGAGATATTCATTTTTTTAATTAAAATTATTCTAATTTTAAAAATAATTCTATTGCAGAACTATTTACTCGAAAATACTTTAACAATCCTAAACAATAAAAACAAACAAACAAAATCTTCGTAATCGTCCTATTAATATTTTATTCTAAAATTTTCCTTTGTAAATTTGTAAGATTGCACAACGATGTAAATTTGTAAGACAAAGTTTCAATTTTCATTATGTGAAAAGTCTCATAATGATACTTAAAAAATAATAAGTACAATGAACTCAAAATTCCTTCAAGATGTTATGATAATGTAATGCATTGTCTAAAAAAATAAAGGAAAATACAATGGGCAATATTTCTGGAATTGAGGAAAACTTTTCCTTCGTAATTATTATTTTGCATAAGTGCACAAAACAGAACACAGAAACCTCCATATTATTATTTCTTGTATATTTTATTATTTAACTTGTTTAACTCACTGAATGGATTAGTTTAAAATTAATAAAATGCAATCAAACAAAAATAATTTTTTTTATACTTTAGAAAATTTGTCTCCGAAGAGGTTAAGTATTAAGAAAATGAACATTGTGATATAAGGCAAAGTTTTGACATCAAATGTGAGAAGCCTGAGGATGTTGTTGTTGTTGTTGTTGTTGAACGATCAATATTTACCACAGAAGCCTTACTTCATCAGAGTATAGCCACTGATACATGCATTTTAATGACTGCCTCAATTGAGTTGTAGCCAAATAATAATGGTAAGCTCAATATGCTTAATAAATGAATTTACTATGGATATAGAATATTATAGGTATTTTAGTTTCTACACCAGTGCCCAATTTTCTCCGTTATAGAGATAGTTAACCTATTTCATTATAGAGTTTGATGTTATGTTGCTATGTAAAAAAAAGTTTCAAATGTTTCACAGAGTATATTTAATACAATTAGGTTCTTAAGTTATTTCAGCATTGAAATGCACACACACACGTATATCACATATACATACACACACACGCGCGTATTTCACACATACATACACACACGCGCGCGCGTATTTCACACATACATACACACACACGCGCGCGTATTTCACACATACACACACACGTATATTACACATACACACACATGTATAACACACACGTATATTACACATACACACACATGTATAACACACACACAACATCTTTACGAACGTCTTCACAATAAACACAAAAAATAAAGCAGAAAATGTATTATTTCTCTTAGGAAAGTGAAAGTTTGTTATCTCTAGTCTTACTAAAAGTGCATCACTTATGCACGGAATAGAACTATTATTGCTGAAATGTAATGAATAGAATCTTACCACCCTATCATTAATTTTTGCATTTATAGATCAGTGTTTTCGTCATTATCGCATATGCATTCTCGGCAAATTTAATGAATACCAACCTTGCTAATTCTTATCTCTTTCAGAGTTGCATTAGCGATTACACATTATATTTTGCTTTAAATTTGTTATATCGGTGCTTATCTTTGTTTGACTTCAATGAATGTTAAGTCTTACCTGATCTTTGAATAATTGATGTCCAGTTCAGTCCTAGCAAATCAAATATGTACACTTGTTTATGGCATATGATATCCTAAAAATATTTAAAAAATAATTATTCCTCCACGTTACAAATATTATTCAAGAAATTCAATGCTGTGGAAATATATTCCAAAGGGACTTACGTTAGCTCTTTCTCTTCTCTGCCTTCTGCCATCACCAAGAATAATAAAGGTAGCAAATCGAATTGAATCAATCTTTGATATGGATAAAGCCATTCCTAAAATCATTAATGATTTAAGTACATCAAATATGTTAAAAAAACTATTTAAACTAAAAAAAAAATTTAAAAAATTAAAAATATGCTAATATTTTGCGGGATATTTAATTTAATATTTAGAGATTTACACTTGAAATTGAATACACAGAGAGTTGGAGTGCATTTTTTAATTCTTTAAATTGTAATCAAAGTTTCAGTCTATCATATGTGCAACAAATTGAGTAAATTTCAAATACATATGGCAATTTTCTAACGATTTCACTGTCTAGTATTCACGGTTATATAATGACAACATTTCATTTCTTAGAAGTAAAAAAAAAAAACAGATCTTTATTTGATCCACTTATTGCTAGACCCGAATGATCACTAATTAAGAGTTTCTTAGAACTTCCTCAGAGACAGGCAGATTTGATGGATGACCTTGGTCTATGATAGGTGTCCAAGTCCTGACTAGACTTGCTATATACAACATCGACTTTTCCTTAATTTATTTAAATTGTGACAGCGAATTAAAAAAGTCATTTGAAAAGATTAATATATTATAGAATAAAGAAATATAGAAACTACAGTGGATGAACCACATGAAAAGAAAATCAAAAATCAAGAAACCTCTAATTGCATTAGACGAATCCCATCAAAAAAGGGTATTTTACCTGTAACTCTGGATGTGTTTCGTTGAATGAAAATTATCAGAATTCCGTGACTCATCGATCATAAAGGACAATTCAGACTTTTTTTAACAGCTTTGTTTTCCGTAAAAATTGATTTAAAATTTTGAAAATAACTTTCTAACAATGCTATATACGATCTTCAAGAGACATTGAATGCCGAATGCCATACTAATAAATGGGCTTTCAGATTACCTTTAACGTTAATATTCAAGTTAGTTTTTTTTTGTTACTTATTACAGCAGAATTTCAAATCGAAATGTAAATTATTGTGGGGTAAATTTAATTCACGTATATTTGAATGTTATTATTCGGGGGCATTTCAGATTTTCCACAAATAAGAAAATATACGTAACGAAGAATATTATATATTTGTGTGTTTAATTCAGGGGCCTCCAAATTAAGAGCCAACGGCCATACCGTGGTGAATATACCGGTTCTCGTTAGATCACCGAAGTCAAGCATCATTGGGCGCGGCCAGTACTTGGGTGGGTGACCACCTGGGAACCCCGCGTGCCGTTGGCATTCACAAATTTGGGACCTGAATGGCCGAGTGTCTAGCGCTCTGACGCTCGGTGCCACAGGTTTCGGGTTCGAATCCCGGCGGTGCCATGGATGCTTGTAGTGGTTCGGAATCCACTTTAAGCCGTAGGTCCCGGTCTCCTATGACCGTAAGAGCGTCACGGAGCCAAAGTCAGACTTCTACCTACGGGTGCTCCATCACAACAGAAGCTGCTTCCTTCCCCTTCAACCATGAGTACGTATGGTCTCGTGGGCTTGGCCAGCCAAGTGGGATAAGAAACAACAACAACCAAATTACGACCCATGGGCCAACATCTGGCCGCGAGCACCATCAATCCGACCCTCCACAGACTATTTGATTACATTTTTTGCCACCATCAGTAGTTATACACTTTAATTTTTTCGAATGAAAATTGTTTTTCTAAACTGCATTTTGAACTTTTTAAAAATATATTTCCCAGTGATAGTACCGTGAATATCAAGAAATTCTTCCTACACTACATAATTTTTATTTATCCCTGGAATAAAAAGTAACACCTGAGCAATAGCTTAAACATCTATTGACTCATCCAGTCCCAAAAAGAGCCACTGAAAGTTTTGAGTTTTATCAGAAAATTGTGCAATGCCATTTCATTTATTTTTGTCATGTATATATTTTCTCCAATGTCATCTTCTCTTCGAGCCACAGCGTTTGCTGACAAACTGATGTTTTTAAATAAATTATCTTTTTCTAGAAACATTTCTTCTGCTGCTGCAATCATGCAATCTTTGATTAATTTGCTGTAAATAAATGGCTTTCCATGTTTCGCTATTGAATAAGCCAAGCGAAAACTAACACGAGTTGTTGCGTCTTGTTCAGTATTTACTTTCTTAAACAGCAATTGATGAGATTTCAGCCCGCTTTTCAAAGATTCATATTTTTCTAAACGTAGGCTATCTGTAAATTTGGAATAATTTTGCAAATGTTTAGTCTAATAATGGCGTTTTATATTGTATTCTTTGAGAACTGATATTTTTTATAACCCTATTTCTTATTATATAAATCCGCCACACTTAAAAAGAATTTTCGCCAACAAAAATTAATAAAACCTTGTGTGAAAGAAAAATAAATCTTCTAAACATAACAATTGTGAATAATGGAAGGAGCTGGACTAATGCAAAATTAGACATCACATATCGGTGTGTGCTAATGGTTGAAAATAGTCAGGAATGAAATTTTAGGTAAGAGTTAAAAACGCAGTACAAAAGGCCAAATTATCAAATAACTAATACTGTTCCAGTTTTTTATCTCTCTATTAGATATGAAGGTTAAAAATAGCCAGAAAAGTCGTTTCGTTGGTTTTCACGATAGCATGCATCTTATTTCCTGTTTCCACTATCTTAAATTCATAAAAAATTTTTTTAATAAAATTGTGGAGTCAAAACGTTGTATGAAACTAAACACATTTTGTTACAATGAATATAAAAACAGAACTTGATTGGTACACGGTACGTCAAAAAAAGTCATGAATCGCCTGCGGATTAAACGAGATATTTTATTTTTTGGGGCAGAAATTAAGCCTACAGATTATACTGTGTTGCGGATTATATGTAGGAAATAACAGTATCAAATTTTAATTACCGACATTATCCCTAAAACAGTCCTTTGTTTAGTTTAATGGTTGTTGGGAGTGAATCGTTTTATCAACACAAATGATTAAGTTCTTATTGGTCATGTAGAATTTGATCAATTTTACTGAATGTACGAGGTAGTAGCAAACCATCAAATTGTGAATTACACAAATCCAGATTCTTATCATATACTTTGACTCCAGAATAACGGTACCAGTTCAAAATTTTTTTTTTTTTTTTTTTTTAGTTTGGTTTCTCTCGCTCTACGGTCATTTTGTGCACACTTTAAGCTAATTAGACCGGGAACTACAGTTTAACGTGGATTCCGAACCACTAACAAACATCCATGCTACCGTCAGGATTTGAAAATGAAACCTGTGGTACCAAAGGCCAGAGTGCTAGCCAATTGGCCATCAGGCCGCGTTCAAAAATTGGATACACTTCAAATAGTGGGAAAAGCAGCGATGATCAACTGTCTGTTGTATATTTTCTGCAAATGGACATATCGTCTAGGTCAGGCAATTGTCATCAACTAATTGTTTATACCAGCGGTATTTAAACTGTTTGTTTGCGGTGTTGTTATTATTACTTTATAACAATATTGTTTGTTGGGCTTGACAAGTAAGTTAGGCGAAAGTAAAGCAACTAATCACAAAGAAATACAACTAAATAACGTTTTTTTTTTCTTTGAAGTAGAATGGGTCCCATTAAACATTTTAATACACTAAGGTTGCATGGAGTGACAAAATTTGAATTCCAATAATTCAGTTGAAATGAATGCTTTATAATAGAATTTAGGTTTTATTTATCTTAAAAATTCCCCTTTGAACATAAAAGTTTTTTTCACAGAACTTTTTACGATTTTATCACAAAATTCTGACATCTCCATTCCCTTTTTCAACCAATATGTTATCATAAAATTTCTATGAATAACGCAATAAGTCACACAGTTATGTAATGAAATGTTTACCCAATTCTATAAACTTATCGTAAATTGCTTTTATTCCTTTGTCATCTTATCGATTATTTTTATATCTATAATCGTCTACTCATTGTTTTGTAAAGATATAGATCACAAAGATCTGAGAACGATTAAACCTATTTCCGCTTATTAAAAAAATGCAAAAATATACTTGAAAAAAACAACAACATTACGATAGGAAAATAAAATCACATGAATAACTAGTAAGAAGTGAATAATTTGCGAATGATTTCGAATTTCTGTAAGACTATTAAAGATTCTATTAACTATAATATCTTTATTTAAGATAATATACTATGTTTCAAAAGAATGCATTGCATATATTATAAGATAACATTTATTTTTTAAGGATAATTTGAGAGTTTTTAAGGAAAAAAAAGTTTCTATGAAAAGGTTAGTCATGTTAAAAACCTATTAATTTGGCAAAATGCCTCTTTCGTTATAGAAAAGGTCATGCTTTGAACTTCCTTCCAATCTAAAATAGTTGACATGTATATGCTACGCACATTTAAAAATTTACGTAACAATAAAAAAAGAGGTAAGTAATATGTCTAAGAAATCGTTTTATTTCCAACTTCAGAATAACAGGAAAAATTCACGAGATAATTGAACGTTTCAAGCAAATGAAACAAGACGAAACAAAAAAAAAGATAAAATATGTATAATAATAAAAGAAAACCCATGTGTATGTGCGGCGCAGAGGCGACTTCAAGGTCAAGAGTTGCCAAATTTGACACGCAGATTTGCCAGATTTACGTGTGACTCAAAAGTGACTTTCATTAAAATTAAAATTGCTTTTAAAAATTAATGTGATTTTTGATAAGTGTTTTTAAAAACAGAAACCACATAATCGAAGAAAAATAATAATTTCTTGAGTAGTTAGAAATTAAAACTTTTTAAATCAGTTTGCTTTTAATATTTAATACCATAAAAAAAGCTGATTTTATACAGAATTAAATGTACAAGTTCATGTATTTTTACATTTTTTAATTCAAATTTTGTCTACTTTCATATGTATGAAAGACTAGCGATTCAACAATAAAAATTGGACATTTAAAATAATAATGATGTATTATGATATCTAATTAATACAAACCAAAATATTTATTCATGTAATTATTCGATGAAGAAAATTAAATATCTGGTTTTGTAATTGTATTTTTATTTTAGATTCTTGAATGAAATTACTCTTTTATAAAATTCTTAGAGGTATAAAAAATATACATAATAATTTGGAAATGAAAAAATAACATTTTTTTCATTATGTAATAATAACAATCTGATTCGAGCTAAAAAGAGATCAGATTGCTAAAAGAAAATTGCTCAGATTGCAATTAAAAATATCTGAAAATGTTGCTTAGATTGCTGGTAGCTAAAAACAACTTAGTTGGTCACATGACTGACTTGGCTAATTAAAAAAATTATTACTAAATTTTTTTAATAACATATAACAATTTGGGAATGAAAACAGAATATATTTCATTATGTAATAATAACAATCTTATCAATGAATCAATCTTTTAGCAATCTGATCTCCTTTTAGCTTCGAGCTAAAAAGAGATCAGACTGCCAAAAAAAAATTTGTTCAGGTTGCAAATAAAAAAAATCAGAGAAAATTGCTCAGATTGCTGTTAGCTAAAAAAATTTAGCTGGTCACATGATTGAATTGGCTAATTAAAAAAATTATCACTGATTTTTTTAAAAATTGAGGCAATATCAGATGTTTAAAATGCATGGCTAAATTAAGATGCAAGTTTCCCAAATTTGAAATATAAGGTGATTAACATTTAGGTAATAAAGCTGGTGACTGAAACAGCCAGCATTTCAGTAAAAGAAGTATACTAGGAGCAATTTATTACCTCTTATATCAGTAGCACCAAGATGAAGTATACGAACTACAGATCCTTCATTATCATAACCCAGAAATTTGGTATGGAAATACTCTGTCGCCTATAAAATGTTTTCCAGAAGCACATTAAAAATGATATTAAAATAATGAAAAACAATCAATGAAACAAAAGTTCATATTTATATATTAACGTGTGTTTAATATTTATTAAGTTTGCCAATTCCTACATTAGATGTAGTTTTAAAATTAATTAGTTAAGAGTAAACTATTTAAGCATTTATGAATTTATATCCATCATATTTACTGGTATATTAGTTATTTTCATACCATTTAAACAAGATATGTATACACACTTATTTGTAGAAAATATATGAACCCTTAAGAAATAGCGAACCCTTGATTAATTGTCCTTAAATTTTTATTGAGCAATTCTGTATTTGCCAAAAAGAGCTTCCAAAATTAGAGAAAGTATAATGACAAAGAAATAAGTTACTAATATCATTGATCAAATATTTAATTTACAAAAAAAAAAAATTCCTCTAAATCAACTAATCACCATTTCATTCAGGTTGATTTAATTTATGCATGAGTATATATATTTGTGTATGTCTCGGTGGTGCTACGAATGTTTGTAATGGTTCGTAATCCACTTTAAATTGTAGGTCCCGGTCTAACATGTCTGTAGAGCCTTGGCCTGTTTTTACCACAAAAAAGAAAAAAAGAAAAAACTCATATTTCGGAATCTGCCGGTAGGCCGAAGGGCTGTAGCGCCATTGAAGAAGATATATATTTAACTCAAACTAGGCTAATATATTTGCTTTTATGATTCTCATTTTTATTTCAATTCCTTCTAGTAGCTCACACTCTCCCTATATATATCTTGTTCAAATTTTCAATTGTTAATAAAATACTTTTTATTCATCCACTCAAGTTCAAATACATTTTTTTGAACTTGTAGGGGATGACACTGGATGTTAATACAGTTTTTCAAACATTAATTCAATAATTAAAATTAATTAATTAATTTTAGTTTCTTTTAGATTTAAGTTGCCTATATTTACCAATAGATGGCGCGAGATAAACTTAAAAAATGAATGAAAATTATTTATAAAGGACTTTCTGCATTATAGTGAAAAAAAAGTAGGAATTGACTTAAATTTTTTTTTATATATACTACTTGTTTTTTTAATAAAATTAGCCAAGTATAAAATTTAGATTTGAATCTTCTATTTTTATTTATTTTTCTTTAATAGCGCAACTGCCCCATGATGGGCGAAGAACTCTCTGCCTACTCGCAGATTCCGAAACATGAGATGTTTTTTTTTTCCTTTTTACATTGTAGGGTTGTCATCCCTACGCCCAACGCTCTATTGTTATATTAGTTAGTGACCTATGGTTTAAAGTGGATTCCGAACCCTTACAAACATCCATGGCACCTCCGGGACTCGAACCTGAAACATGTGGTATTGAGCGCCTACTAGTCACTGATCATCATACCTCTCTATTTTTAATTGAATTGCTTAAAAATAATATCAAAGTTTTCTGGTACAACTTACCTTGGGAGGGACATAGCTTTCATCAATTTTATCCAAGCCCCGTGTTCTCATGAACTTGATATGCTATAAAAAAAGAAAAGAAAAAGAATTATAAGACGTTCACAAAAAAAATAATAATAATAATAATTTTAATAGTTGTTGTTGTTACTTATCCCACTTGGTAGATATCTAATCTAGACCAAGCCCACGAACTCGTATGGACTCATGGTTGAAGGGGAAGGAAGCAGCTACTGTTATGATGAAGCACCCGTAGATAAAAGTCTGACTTTTGCTACGTGACGCTCTTACAGTCATATGAGAACGGGATCTATGGCTTAAAGTGGATTCCGAACCACTACAAACATCCATGGCACAGTTGGGACTTGAACCCGAAACCTGTGGTACCAAGCGCCAGAGCGCTAGCCACTCGACCCTTCAGGCCCTTTTTTAATAGTAAAGAGTGTAAAACTGACTACAGCAGAAAAAAAAAATCCGGTTGAATGTATTTATCCTTAAATAATGATGGAGAGTTTTTGCATACCGTATTTTTATCGTCCGATATTTTCTTCTCCCTAGCTCGCATGCTCAAAGGAAACATTATTACAGATACGCATGCGCAATTTCCTATGAACATGCGCGCTAGAGAGAAAAAAATATCGGACGATAGAAAAACGTTATTCAAAAACTCTCTAGTGATAACTACAAAAACGTTAAAAGCACAGTAAAAGTTTAAATAAATGATTATAAGAGAACAATAAGTTTTATTTGGTACATAAATGTCAGAAAAAAAAGTATAAGGATAAAATATTATCAATTGATTTGTCGAAAGAAAACATTACTTCTTAAAGAAAAAAAATTCAATTTTCTGCCATTTATTGATTATTATTACACATTCATTTTTAATGATATATAACAATATTTTTAGCAGTTGTTTAATCAAAGAACTAATAGTTTTATAAACCACTAATTAAGAACAGCCTTTTAACCAAACCAATATCTACAATCTGTGTTGCTGTCGTATCCCCTGAAGAGTACAAGGGAATCAAATATCGTGGTGCTCTCGAATAATAATGGCTATGTTGATTGCCAGTTTGGGTATAAATCCTCTTCCTAGGGATGGTCCAGACAACGCATGGCGGCTGCAACAACTGGGCAATTAAAGACATGTTGAGGAGTGAACTCAACATCAAGGCAGTTGCCACATTTTTTGGTATTTTTTAAAGCCATCAGCAGAAATTTTCATATTTTTGTGGTGCTTCATCCTTAATCTTGTGATAATAGCTTTATTTCTGTCAACATTTAGTTCTGTACTATAATTTGGTATTTAGTTTTAATCTTAGAAGAAATCATAATTTCAGATTTTGTCAAGGCATTTGCATCTGTAAGGGAAACAGGAATAGCAGTCTGAACCAGAATTCTGGCATTCTTAGCCAAAGAATCTGCAATTTCATTAAATTCCAAATCCACACGAGCAGGGATCCATTGTAAGATACACATTCTGATTTACAATCTTTCTGTATCCTAAAAAAATGCTTCTCTTTGCATATATATTCCATTTCAAAAAACGTATCCAAACCAGCGACCGAAGCTTTTGAGCGCCGTACGCCAAACATGCTAGTTGCAATTTGACGTTAAATCGGAAAGCATACAGTTTCGTTTGTAAACATTAGGGGGAGGGGGTGAAAAATTACCGCTTTTGACAGTTAGCGTTCCGAATTAGAGCATTTACGATCTTTTGAAAGGCAATTGATGGCTCATCTTGTACTGAAAGATAGCAGGACTTTTTTTTATCACGTCCAAACTGCAACGTCTGGGGACAGACGAATATTCGACCAAATGATTCAAATCTGCACAACGCTAAAGGATTTTAAAAACACGTTGAGTACTATGCATCCATTCATAATGCATAAAACTTCCTCAATTTTTTTTTTTAAAGACACCTGAATACAATTTTCTGTTAATAATTATGGAATATCAAATGTGAGGTTTCTCCCATGATTCTAAAACTGAACATCATAAGTTAGATATCAAAATACCTATCTATACCTATCAACAAAATAAATAAAATAATAATATTCTATTTATTTTTTAAAGTATGATACATAAACTGGCACAACAGAGTTACTGTATTCTTTTCAAATAATTTATGACTTGAATTTTGTCATAACTCAGACGAATCCTTCAACACGACAAATGAGCCTCATTAATAAAGTAACTGTTAATGATGTAATTTGTAGAATGTAAAATGCTGAATTCATTACCATTTGACAAAAAGGGTAATTTTCCTCGGTAATTACTGAAGCAATTACCCAGGAAATGTGTTTTTTCAATAATATTTAAAAAATGACACAGTGATGAACGTTTCAGCAATCAGGAAGAATGTTTAGCAATCAAGTCTAGATTATGTAATAATAAAGGTGTGTACGAATTTTCTTAAATTGTTTGAATGACAGGGGTAAATTCCATTGAAAAATCATGAATCCAGGCAATTCCTTACTTTTAAGGATAACAGTTTTTTAATAGTAGGATTTGCTTACATGAGTTTAGCATATCATTTTATGTAACAATCATGAATACAATTTTCACTCAATTCCTTAGAATTTTTTTTTAAGATTAAGGAAGAAAAGAAATCTATGATACATTTTGTCAATGAAGAAAGCATATAATGAATTTAACAACTGGTATCTACAATGAAATCCGGCATAATTCACTTATATGGCAGAGTGTACAGGATATTTCGTACCAACACATTTGATAAATCCTGAACACTCTGCTATATAAGTGAATTATTCCGGATTTCATTGTAGATACCAGTTGTTAAATTCATTATATGCTTTCTTCATTGACAAAATGTATCATAGATTTATTTCTTTTCTTCCTTAATCTTAATATAAAATTGTGACGGGTGCGGAAAAAGATTCTCTCCAAAAAGAAAATTGGAACAGAACTTGCTCTGCCACTCAGGTTCGAAGCCTCATGAGTGCCCCACATGCGATCAAAAATTTGTGAGGAAAAGTGCATTAAAGCAGCATTTGTTAATTCATGATGGGGTAAAATCACTTAAATGCGAAATATGCGGAAGAGGTTTTGTTCGTAAGGACACTCTGCAACGCCACATGCTTACTCATACAAAAGAGAAGCCAGAGGAATGTTCTTTGTGTGGAAAAGCCTTTGCCTGTATATCAAATTTGAGAAAACATTTAAGAAACCCACAAATGAAAAGACCAACACATTTGATAACACGGAATTAAGGTCTGATTTTAAGATTGTTGAGGCAATATAATTTGTTGCAAATTGTGTCCTTCTGTGATATTGCTTTATGTAAAAAAAAAAAAAACCCGAATATGTATATTAGCTCCATTCCATTCCGTTTCGTATATTGATTTTATTTAGTTCCATTACATTCCGTTTCGTATATTCGTTCCATTTAGATATTATTTTGATTAAAAATGTGGGAACTATTCAATTTGGTATGGGTTATTATATTCTACAAAATTACAAAAATTAAATATTTTTTCCATTTAAATAGTATTTAAATAATGACGCATTTCTACAAATATAACATATTAAACATTGCCAATTCATTGCAATATCACCAGATGAAAACCATCAGTACAAATTATACAACTAAAATTTTTTTGATAGGAAATTAAATACAAAATTCATTATATAAAGCTTCATTTTCATATCAACGAAAATCATGTCCTTAACAATTATAATTATAAAAAAAATATATCCAAGCAACGATTTATTTACATCACAGTGTAAATTCATTTCAAATATCTTTTAAGGAAATTTTTACATTCGCAGTGATGTAAAAGTAAAAATAAATCAGCTTCGCATTTGTTATTAATCGAAATATAGAAAAAGTCGATTCCATTCCAGATACATTTTACTTTTTAAAAAAGTTATAATTATTTGCAATTTCGGTAATAAATAAGAGAAAAAAACAACTTGAAGAATAAACCTACATTATTAAAAAGGAATTGTTTATGTGAAATTTGAAAAAAAAAAAAATTTAAATTTAAAAAATTTGGAACAAATAGTTTTAATAACATTTATGATTTCATAAAGATAACATAGTTATTAGTATGTATGCGTGTCCACTTATTAACAAAACATAAAACTTGTGTTTGATAAAAACAATTATTATAAAAGAATTAATTTTTGATCATCAAGGCATCACTTTATTTTTTAAACAAGTAGTGAGGGATTGATTGTATTTCTACCTACATAGACAAGGATTACATTAATAAAATAAACAAAAAGATAAACAAAAATTACAATGGATAAAAATAAAGTTGAAAAACACTTTGTTTCATGCAATGTAAACATTCAAACCATTTTATTAAAATAATGCAATTAAATATGCAATGGAAACCAAATACGAACCAATGGATCAAATAGTTTTAATAACATTTATGATTTCATACTTAAGGATAACATAGTAATTACTATATATATATATATGTGCCCACTTATTAATGATATCTAAGACTTGTGTTTGATAAAAACAATTACTATCAAAGAATCAAGACATTTTATTTTTTAAACAAGTAATGAAGGAATGCTTGTATTTCTATCTACTTCGACAATAAAATAAACACAAAAATAAACAAATGGAAGGAATTAAAGAAAAAAATTACAATCGATAAATGTAAAGTTGTAAAACACTTTGTTTCATGTAATAAACTCATTCAAACCATTTTAAAATAATTAACTATACAAGGTGGGACAATCTACAAAAAAAGTCTGAAAGCAAAAAGCAAAAATTCAATATTTTCATGGTCCACTAAAGCATTATAAATAGAATACATTTATTGATTATCTCCAATTAAAAAAAAAACATATTAAATTGAATTCATTGAAAAACATGTGTAAATAAATATCTTAATTCCTCCTACTATAATTTTTCAGATTGATAATTGCATTCTTGTCAGAAATGTCCTGCAGAAAGAGAAAACAAAATTCAATACTTTACCTGCATTCATCAATAATGTTCACATTTTTTTAAACCTTTATATTTGTTTTTATATGTCTATAAATATGTTACTTACTGTATTTAAATGCCAATTTCCATGAACGATGAAAAACTTTAAAAGTCTAATGATTTCTCATAAACAGAAATTGCAATCAAATCAATAGGAAGTATTAAATTAAAAAAAAAAATAACGAGATTTCTAATAATATCAATAAAAGTATTTATTAAAAAAAAACTTTTTTTTTCTTCTTTATCGGGTTGTGCCAAAAAGACATTCTATTTTTATAAAAAGAAAAAAAAAAAGAAAAGAAAAGAAAAGTTGAATGATATTTATCTTCTGATAAAAGAGTTGTGCAATAGAAAATAAACAACTGCATTTTTATTTGCTTTTGCGTAACTTAAAAAAATATATATAAAAAAAATATTTAAAAAATGTAAAAAAATATTCAGACCAGAAAAACAGAGAAATTATAGTATAGAAGATGAAATAAAATATTACAGAAAAATGTGAAAATGGCTTCATCTAAGATGTACCGAAATTTCATTTAAATTTGTGTGTAATTATAAAATTTTTGAGATTTAAGTAGAAAAAACGAAAAGAATTTGATTTTTTTCAAAGAACTGAAAATGACAAACAATTATAATTGCATTTCATATTTCTCATTGTAACCGTGCTGTCTCCTACGCACTGCAATAGCGCCCCCCAGTGGCGTTCAGGAGAAATGGTCAGTATGCATCAAGCCTCTCACCTGAGAGGACGTACGGCGTAAGAGGCGCTGCCGTTAGTTACAATCGCTCATCCCGAGAGAAAATAAGGAGATTTCGGCTTAGAAGTGGAATCCTTCCACGAATCTTTAATTAGATGTCTTTAAATGTATTACACGTTGTGTGCTAATTATTGTATGTGTGCCGTGTTCGTGCTTGTGTAAATGAAGTTCCATGTTCTCAAACCTGTGATTCAACCCAACCATACCCATATCCAGCTGTACAAACAGCCGACAACACAGCATCATCCTTTATGTAGAACAATTTAACGTATATAAGTTACATTTATTGTACTTATAAGATTTAATTTTAAATTTGATATACAATGGAAAAGAAAATGAGAGAAATGCAAAACTGGATAAAAATTGACGGTAAAAATAACAAAAAAAAGGGTTCAAATCAAAGGGTTTCAATAAAAGATTTGTCAAAAAAAGGTTCATAATAATTTCATATAAAGTAATTTAAAAATATATTATTTTTTATAAGTCAAGAAAAATTTATTATATTTACCTGTCTTAGCATAGCTTCGGCCTTAACGAGATCAAAATTTTGAGCTGCAAATATAAAGAAACTCAATTGTCTAATTTTAACTAACAAAGCAGCAATTTTATTTAAATAAGAAAATAAAACTTTGAAACAAAACAATACAATAAAAATGCATGCAAAAAATTTTAAGATCTGAGGTAAATTATCATAAAAGTTCTGAGTAAATTATAATAAAAATAAATGCAAAAAATATTTAAGATCTGAGGTAAATTATCATGTATTTCAGCAAAATATGTATATTTTTTTAATTTTCGGTGATGTATTTGTAGAGGGAAGAAAATGTAATCATATTTTTGTATCAGTCAGGTGAAATTCAAACAGATTCTGCAAGAATATCAAAATATTGATTGAAAACTTATCATCTTTAAAATTTAATTCGTAGGATAAATTTTTATAATAAAATATATTTCAAATTTTTAATCATTTACTTATTAACCTTTATTTGCAGTTGAAAATTTAGGGTATACTTTAATGAGGATTGCAGTCTAAAGCTCCATCAAATGATGTACAACAGATAAAACAGTTATTGCTACACTAAATTAATTATTAAATTAATTTATCGATGTACATAGAAAACGGCGTATCATTTTTAATTTAATTTTTTTTCTCATGAGGACGAACAAAGGCGTGGAAAAAATTCTACAGATTTAAGAACTCTTTCTAAAACTTATAATACATTCAAAATAAATTGCAACAAATACATGCTGCTTCGAATGAGATGCAAACATAGATTAAATGTTGTTATTGTTGTTGTCGTATCCCTTAAAGAGTACAAGAAAATCAAATATCGTGGTGCTCCCGAATAACATTGGCTATGTGATTGCCAACTCGGAATATAAATCCTCCTCCGAGGGATGGTCCAGACAATGCATGAATATTAAATGATATTTTATAGATTAAGTAATCAATGTTATACATCAGATGAAATTTTTGTTCATAGCTAATTTAATCACTGTTAAGCTTAGGAAAAAAACAATATAATTCAGATTATTTTTGACAAAATTATAATATAAAAAAAACTTTTAATTTTTTGTAGTACAGTGGTAATTCCGTTAAAATCAAAATAAGCTACATAAGATATAGCTTTAATGCAAAAAATTCTACCATTCAGAATAAATAGATATGATTTCGAAAAGATTGTTATTATCTCCTATATTTTAAACGGCCTCTTCATTATCTCCTATATTTTAAACGGCCTGATGGCCAATTGACTAGCGCTCTGGCCTTTGGTATCTGTAACGTTAAACTGTATGTCCCGGTCTAATTAGCCTAAAGATTTTGGAGTATGAATGGCCGAGTTGTCTAGCGCTCGATATCACAGATTTCGGATTCGAGTCCTGGCGATACCATGGATGTTTGTAGTGGTTCTGAATTCACTTAAAGCCGTAGGTCCGGTCTCATATGACTATAGAGCATCACAGAGCCCAATTAGACTTCTCACCCACATCATTCCCAAACTGTATAGGGGCAACTCAGTTCTAAGCATAGTGATGTGATGTGTGATGTTATGTTGTGCGATGTTATGTTGTGCGATGTTATGTTGTGTGATGTTATGTTGTGTGATGTTATGTTGTGTGATGTTATGTTGTGTAATGTAGTGTAGTGTAGTGTAGTGTAGTGTAGTGTAGTGTAGTGTAGTGCAGTAGTAATTAGCCTAATGTGTGCAAAAAAATTATCTTAAGGTGACAAATCAAACCTAAATTTTAATGTTAGCAACCAAAGGGACAATTTATGATGTAAATGTATAACTCACCTATTAGCCATTTTCTTAAAAAGAAATCCTCCGATTGATCTCCAGTAAGAACATCCAGTGCTTTCTCTCTCAACTACAATAAAAAGTAGACATTAATAAATGAGGGGAAAAAAACCTTTATAAATAAATTTAGTACTTATAAACTTCTCTTTGCTTAATTCAACATATTTAATAAATCTATTCAAAATATGCTTCGTTTTTTGTTCTTTGCTTTTATTTTTGCAAGTTTTTTTTGTCATTTCTCATACTTCTTCCAAAGTAATAAACTTTTTTGGGGTATAAATGGTTTATTGGCTTCAGAATAAGGTATTTAATTCGATAGTTCAAATATCATTTACTTGTTCATGAACAGAACTTTAAATCAAGCATATTAAGTTGAATATAAGTTCCTTAATAAATTATTTAGATATCATGCCATTTTAAAACAGAAAGCTAAGAAAATTAAATGCCAATTGGCTGAGTGTCATTGCTACATCCAGGTTAATACAATACTGATAACCGAATTGATCTTTTAATCTGTAATGATATAGAAAACATTGAATAAAATATTTTCTGAAGTTTAAATGTTTACTTTTTTTATATAAATAAAGCTGGATCCCTTTTAATCTTTGATTAAAATTTGAAAATTTTCAGGAAAACCACCAATTAAATTTTTTTAAAGGCCATACGATGAGGCAAGCATCAAGAAAACCACCGATATGCCCAGGTCAATGCATTTCTAATTTACATAAAGGAAAAAAAATAAGTAAATGATAAAATATAAACAAAAAAACAATGCAACTGAAGAAATGATACGCAGTAATCTAGAAAATACTACTTTAAGCGAACAGGAAATAGTTTTGAAAATAGACAGCTGATCCGAGTTATCTTACGTGCGAATATTCTACTACGTTATTAAGATTCATACTACGTCTATTTCTTGTAAACCCATTGTTTCTTGAATTTACTATGCATGTATTCTATCATGAAAATCTATTTCTTCTCTGGTCAACTGATTTTCACGTGAATTTTATTTCAGTACCTATGAATAATATCCATTCATTCATATCTATATTAAAACCGACGATCTTGATCGATTCAAATTCGATTCTTGATTTGACTGATTCAGATTCCGATTTATTTTTTTTTTTTCATTTAATGCAAAGCAGAATACCCTGAAAAAAGATTTCAAAAAGATATTTTATTAATTTTTAAATAAATAAAAGAAAAACCCCCACTACTCAAATAAAAATAAATTTATCGTACATGTATTCTATCGTGAAAATCTATTTATTCTCAGATCAAAAGATTTTCTCAATTTTATTTCAGAACCTATGCATAATAAGCATGGGTTGATATCTATATTAAAACGCACGATCTTGATTGATTCAGATTCCATCTTGATTGAATCAAAATAACTCATTTAATGCAATGCAGAATACCATGAAATAAGATTTCAAAATAACAAGCAATATAAAAAAAAATTTAAAGTCAATTCCTACTTTTTTTTCACTATATTGTAGAAAGTCCTTTATAAATAATTTTCATTTATTTTTTTAAGTTTATCTGGCGCCATCTATTGGTAGATATATGCAACTTAAATCTAAAAAAACTAAAATTAATTAATTAAATTTATTGAACGAATTAAAATTTGAAAAAACTGTATTAACATCAAGTGTCATTCACTACTAGTTCAAAAAAATGTATTTGAACTTGAGTGGACGAATAAAAAGTATTTTATTAACGATTGAAAATTTGAACAAGATATATATAGGGAGAGTGTGAGCTAATAGAAGGAATACGAAAATACAAAAACACTCACCTCAATAATTGCCTCCTTTTCTTTTTCGGGTGATATTGCGGAGCTCATTTTTGTAAACAATGAAATTCCTTGCTTTTTAAATTTTAATTTACGAGTTGTCTTTGATTTCGAACTCCTAAAAATAAAGAAAAGGAAAATATATAAATACAGTTGTAATTAAGCAAAATAAAAATATATTGTCTGTAACTATTAAAAGAGAAAAATTAAATAATAGCCAATACAGACAATAAAAAAAAAAAAAAAACTAATTAATATTTGTGTTTTCGATCACCTAATAGTTTTCGTTATATATTTTTTAAAATTATTTTATATTAATAAAATTATTTACTTCTTTTTTAATAGAGATATTATCTTTTAATAGAGATTAAAAGATAATATCTCTATTATTATTCTCTTTTTAATAGAGATATTATTTGTCAATTTTGTGTGGTAAATTTAAAAATATATTTAATTTATGCAAGGGTTTTGACTATATTAAAGGTAGTTATTATAACAAAATATTAGTCAAGAATCGTGTGATTTTCTTTCGGTTTAATAAGGTGGTATAAAAAAGTAAAAAACAGTGAATGCACTCTTATTTATAAAAGTTAAAGAAAATACGTATAAAGCAAAAATTAAAGAAAATACTTTCACGTAAAAGTACCCATACAAAATTTTATAAAAATTTACATGGACTCTGAGTATTGTTCAATAATTTAATCATTGTAGTCTTAAACCAATCTTAACTGTCATTAAATGCAGATATTTAAGACAATTTTATACGGAAAAAAAAGCCTTTTCTGAATTGTCTACATTTGTCTATTTTTACATTTTAATTGTAAATACATCATTTCTGTTATAAAAATGTAAACACAGTACCGATTTTACTTAAAATGGCTCTTGATTTTGTTTCTTAGTGAACGAATAAAGAACTTTTTTATATTTGACTTGACTTGGTACTTTGAGATGTATAATATGCTCGCTGACGCTGCTTTACCTTAATTTATCCGATTGCTTTTTAAGCAAGAATTGCAAATAAAAGAATTTGACAAAAGTGAAAATGAAACCTTTATAAAGGAACTACTATAAAACTCGAAATTCTTCAAATCATTGCCTATGACGGCTTATTAATTCCTTTTAAAAATACAAGAAACGTTGCTCGTACTTTCTAGCAACTAAAAGAATCTAAATAAGAGTAGATTTGAAAAAGAAAGAAACATAATCACAGAACAGAAAAATTTCAAATCAAATAGATCATAATACTTTAACAGTTGAACGAGGATTAGAATATATGAAGTACAACTAGTACTTAAAATAAAAGGTGAAAAAGCAATAATAACCCCAGAACAAAATGTGGGGTATCCCATAGCTTACAGGTTTACGAGACATTTTGTATAAATTCAAGTATCTTTGTTGTCTTATAATAAGCATTCTCTGACATATTAAATATTCCAAGAGTAAGATAAAACTTTAAATCAAAAAGCGCTTTGCAGTTTATTTTGTGCTGCTACATATTTTATGCATTGAAACAAAATGTGTTCAACTGTTTCCGGAGTTTTGCAGATCGGGCATAATGGAGACGAAGTTCAGGCCAAATCTATGGAGTTTATAATTGATAGGATATGTCTTTATGCAAAATATGGATATAAGAATGTCTTCTTTTCTATGATTAAGAAAAAGTCTGTGAGAAGGTTTAATACTATTCAAATAACTGAATTCCTGAGTATATTTGCCACCTATCCACTGCTATTTTGCTTATTATTGATATTCCGGTGATATCCTTTGAAATATTATTGCATCTACTGCAGATTTTGCGAGAGAATCAACTAGTTCATTCTCTGTAATACCAACATGTCCATGAATTCGCTGGATAAAATGCTATACGTTTTTATTTATTCAATATCTAAACAAAAAACTACAATCTTTAATAACATATTTAATAAGTCCACTTTCTACAAAAGGCTTCATATGTTAAATATTACTTCAACTATCATTTTAAAAAGCGTGATGGCTAACTCTAATAATATTTTTGTACAAACATTCTGTAGTAAAAAGTTGTATGAATAATAGTAGTTTAAAAAGTATTAAAAACTCGAAATGCAAAGAAAAGAATTGTGTCATCATTGTATTCTTTCTGTTGAGAACGTTTACCGAAAGACAATTGATTTGAGACGCAGTTATTTTACTTTTTATACATTAGTTTATGTGAACAAACACATAATCTTCTATTTTTAAAAAGGAAAAATGGTTAAGTTCATATTATTTTTGTGAGTATTTGATGTTTTCATGAAATAATCATTCTTTCTAATTTGCCTTTCATATAAATATGCAATAAATTTATGATAAATTATATAAATTTTCATATAAAATATATATAATTTTATCTGTATATTTATAAATTATATAAATTTTCATTTATATTGTTATTATTTTATTATAAATCATTCCCTATCATTTATGGAACAGAATTTTTAGTATTTAATTAATTTTAAAAACAGATCTTAAAATCTTCCATCGTAAAAATCGAAACTGAATTCCAAGATATGCAAATATAGCGTTATGTGTAATATATCATCCATATAACTATCGAATATATACCATATTCAGGAAATAATTTTTGTAAATTTTTTGTTAAACATTTAGATACATTAAGATTTACATTAAAAAAACATGTTTATAAAATGTAAAACATTATTTTAAAACTGAAAAAATGTACCAAAAACAGTAAGTAATCGAAAACAAAGCATAAATAAAACAAGAAATTTTATGAAAATTTATCATCTGCAAGTATAGTAAATGTCGTTTGATGATAAATTATTTGATACTGTTTGATACGCAGGTGAAAAATTCATAAAAAATTAGCTAATTTTATTATAATGAAACTTCATATATTTCATTCTTTTCATATACTTTTGAAAATGAATTCCACATATTAAAATATTAATCAATTAAACTGAGTTTAGTATAACAACAAATGTAGAAAATTAACATGACAAGAATTGTTACGGTTTCATTCCATAATTTTTATAATTTTTTTGTTAATAATTTAGATACATTAAGAAAAATATGTTTATAAAATGTAAAACATTATTTTAAAACTGAAAAAAATGTACCAAAAACAGTAAGTAATCGAAAACAAAGTATAAATAAAACAAGAATAAATTTTATGAAATTTTCATCTCCTGCAAGTTAAGTAAATATCATTTGATGATAAATTGTTTGATATTGTTTGATATGCAGGTGAATAATACATAAAAAATTAACTATTTTCATTATAATGGAGATTATAATATTTAAGAAAAATATATTTCAGTCTTTTCAAATGCTTTTGAAAGGGAACTCAACATACTAAAATATCATTCAATTAAACTGAGCTTACGGTAAAACAACAAATGTAAAAAACTTACATGGTAAGAATTGTTAATCCAAAAAATTTAACTGCTTCACTCTAAAAGATGAGACATTTATTTTTTGTGCCTATCTCTATTTAAAAGAACATCTAAGAAACACAAAACTTAAAATTTGACCAAAAAATATTTATGAAAAGTTTCCTTAGTCTCCTTGTCTTAAAATCAAGCGTTTTGGTAATTCTAATAAAATTACAAAACCTGTTTTCAATCACATTTTTTGCAATTATTGCGTGTAGACATATGTTTTTAGACTACGTCCATTGTTGCAGCAACAAATTTGTTTCATAATTTGGATTTCTACCTCACATTAAATAGCTCATTCCAAAACGTCATCCAATCAGCAGACAAAGTGGTCAGGAAATCAGATATATAGAAAATATTAAAACACTAATTACAGTAAAAATAGATAAAAATCTAAATCAGTAAATAGTTTTAAAATTTCTAAAATGTATTTTAATTTCTTTAAAAAATTATCCCTTGTAATAAATCAGTTTCATAACATTGGGAAAAAAATTTAATATTTTATTTGAACACTTTGTAATACTTGTTGTTCATATTATGTCATACAAAATCGGCCAAGGTGAAGCGATTTATTTTTATTGACATTGTTTTTAAGCGTAACTTAATATCTAAAATTTCATAAAGAATAATAAGATTAAATAAATGACTCAGATTAATGATTTCAATTTCAAAATATATTAACTATTCAACTGCGTACAAGCAAAATAATATTTTTAAATTTGAAGAAAGAGAGCATACAAAACATACATGTAAGAAATGAGAACATACAGAAAATATTATAGGATAATACCAAAAACATAATTTTAAATTATCTCCCATTAAATATTAGTGAAGCCTTGATTATGATTTTTTTAATTTCGATTGAAGGTTTGGTTTAAAATTAATAACAATATTAAAAAAGAAAGACTCAATGATTAGGATTATCTGCGTAACATATACAATGATCTCTGACGACTACCTATATAACATATACAATGATCTCTGACGACTACCTGTACAACACATAAAATGATCTCTGATGACTACCTGTATAACACATAAAATTATCTCTGATGGCTATCTGTATAACATATAAATAATGCGCTAAAGTTGCAACTGAAATTAAATTATTTTTAACAAATAACATTTAAGTGTGATTATAATTTACTTTATAAGAATAATACAACTTAAGGAAATTATGAAAACTACACGAATATTTTTTTTTTTTTTTGTAATTATCAAACATCTTTCAAAAGTTTTTAGAATGCCAATAAATCATTCAGCTATAACAGCATAGTAACAGTTGGACCTTTTGAACATAAGCATTTAAATTATTTTGAGGGATAAATAGAAAATGAAAATTCAAAATAAAGCTTAGTCATCAAAATAAAGTTTTAAGTGTGACTCAAAAGTACAATGTGCAATACTGCTTGATAAGGTAAAAAAAACCAGTATCTCCATAATAGCATCTTTTGGCAATGATTCAACAGGCTACAAATGTAATATAGATTTTCCTTTCAGAAGGCAAAAACATTCTAATAATAAGTTTGTTTGTCTTTTTGATTTTATACTCATTGATAAATGATTTAAAAGCAAGAGCAAGCCTAAATAATAAATCTAAAATTATTTACATTATAATTTATTATAGACAATAAATATTTTAAATATTTAAAATTAAAATAAGGTAAAAATGTTAACAATAAAAATGAACTAATTCTCAATTTTAAAATTAAAATAAGGTAAAAATGTTAACAATAAAAATTAACTAATTTTTAATATTTACAATTAAAAGTCAAGAAAAACGCTATGTGTTTAAATGCTATATGCTATATTTTTCAGAATTTTTTCGTGCAAAATGTGCATGTTTTTATAATGTATATTAATGTTTTCAACACATATACGGGATGCAAAAATTTGTAGATATGTGCCAATGCTTTCTACTTAGTTTTTATAATAACACCATTTTATTTTCGACAAAGCATCATAAATTTTACTTATATTTATTTGTTTATTTCTTAATAACAATTTATGGCTCTGCTTTTATGAAATGTCGTCTTGTTAGAATAAGATCAGACTTTTAAAATTTCCGATAATACGTTCTCAATACAACATAATACATAATTTGAATATACAACATATTCTCAAAAACGATATGTTTAACAATCTGTTAAACTTATGAAAGTTTGTGAAAATGTTTTTTTTAAATGACTATAAAACTCTTTTTTTTCTCTTCCAATGACGAATTTATCACTATAAATAATAGTGAACAAACATATTTTTGACAAAGAAAATATATGTAAAATACAACAGTGCGTTAAAAATCAAATTTTATAAAATCAGTATATTAACTAAAATAAAGAATAATAAATAAGACGAAGTAATAAGAAATAAATAATAAGAAAATAATAAAAAAAAAATTACCGAAAATATGATTTATTATATATTGTGTATTGAATAAAAAGGACCTTGAGTTATTTTTTTTTACATTATAATGCAGTAAGTCATTTTTATATATTTCTTTTTCGATTATTGATTTTTAAGTATTATTAAACTTATTTCCAAACCTACACAGTCTAATTGGCTTTCGAATTGCTTATTACCTTTCTTTAATTACTCACATATTTTCATTACTTTTCATTTTGCCCTTGATGTTTTCTTTTTCTAATCAATTTTCCCGTTTTATCTTAAATAAATGCTGCGCCCAAAATAATGTTCAAATAAGCTTTTGTAAAATTTTTCGCTTTGAGTTTTGTATATAATGTTCATCAAATTATCTTTATGCAGCAAATTAACCAAAAAACTAGAAAACAACACGATGTTAAAATTTGTTTTATCAATTAGGAAATTTTTCAGGAAAATAATTATCTCAAACATTCAAGAATAATAAATGTAAAAAATAGTTGAAGTTTATTATATTGTCTGTAAATTTGCTTAACAGAACTTACTTAAGGTGAGGCGTGTGTCTATCGTTATTTCACTAAATATATGCGAAATGACAAGGACAAAAAAAAAAAATGGTATTGTTCTTTTGGGTATTGTGCCACCTTATTATTTTAAAATGACAACTATTAGATTCTTGAGGTCACGACAATTTCAAGAATAAATGTAATAGTTTATTAAAGTAATTTGGAAAAGTACTCAAGATAATGCAGACATTTAAATTTGTTTCACATTCTTCTATTTCCCATCCAACAAATGTTTAAACTCCTGTAGACTCAGTGTGCATATGTGCTGATTGAGCACAAAATTCTAAAATGCACAAATTGCAAATGTAAAGATTTCCAAATTGACTATTTCCTCATCAAGAAAAATATTTTTAAATTTTTTTTCATGATTGTATAAAATGATTAAGATGTAATTTTATATGAATCTAAAAATTTCAAATGAAGTACATCTAGCTCTCCATCATCATCAATGGCACGACAGCCCCATGGCCAGCCAAGGTCGTCTGCCTACTGGCAGATTTCGGGACAGGAGATGTTTTCTTTTTACGGGGTAGGGTTGTCAGCTCTACTCCCAAAGCTCTACAGTCATATTAGACCGGGTCCTATGGTTTAAAGTGTATTCCGAACCATTACAAACATCCATGGTACCTCCGGGACTCGAACCCTGTGGCATCGAGACCCAGAGTGCTAGTCACTCGGCCATCAGACCCCAGTTCTCCATATAATCCATATATTATTTAAGAAAAATAAATCATGGGAAAAAGAAGAGTGTTCAAAAATAAAAGAAACTATTTAGACGTCAAGGTTTTAAATTTTTATTTCCAAACAAATCACAAGAAAGTCATAAAATAAATCCATTTAAAACTTCAAGAATTTAATATGCTGACATTAAAAATGCATGAATATGTATTTTCCTAAACCTTTTATGCTAGTTTATTGAAGTAATTTGAAATAAAATTATTTTTTAATAGTTATTATTTTGTAGATGTCATTTTTATGTATTGTTATTAAACATAATGATTTGAAGTAATTAGAAAATAAATATTTCTTTCTTAAAGAATGAAGAAAACGAACAGCGCTTATTTATAAATAACCGCCTAAATTTTTATCAACAACAATAGAAAGGTCCGGGGTAGAATGGCTCATAGTAAAAAGAATGTTTGAAAAAGGTTTATTCATAATTACTATCAATACTGAGTGTTCAACTTTAGTCTCGATGTTAGGAATTCATGATGTTGTTTGTAGATACTACGAATTAGTTTCACACTTTCTTTCAGCTACTTTGTTTACTGAAGTGTAGCATGAATTTATTAAAAGTCACAGCTCTGGTTTTGTTTGATCAAGATAATTCAAATTGCAACTGATAAAAACACTTAACCCTTTATTTTTCATAATAAGTTACACGCCCCCTGGGTAATCATTAGTTTGTGCAGCACTTGCCAACGACTTTATTTTTGCCATGCATTAGAAAGTCAAGGGAGTCGCTTTAATAAATAACCGTCTTTTTTAGCAACAAAAATAGAAATGTCGGTGATAGAATGGCCCATAATAGAAAGAATGTTTGAAAAGGGTTTAGTCATAATTACTCATCAATACTGAACGTTTAAATTTAGTCACGACGTTAGGAATGCATGATGTTGTTTGTAGATGTTACGAATTTGTTTCACATTTTCTTTTAGCATATTGCTTTTCTTACTGAAATACAATATAAAAATTTGTTAAAAGTCACAGTTTTGGTTTTGTTTGATCAAAATGAGTACTTTCATCAGTTCAATTTGAGTTAACTCTTTCTTTTTCATGATATTACAATCATTAGGACTGACAATTGATGATAACTCAAATGTCCATTCAGAAAATCAGTTAATTTGATGCAAAAATAAATTATTATTGAGGCACGACTAATAATAGCAGTTATAATTGTATGACAGGTGTTTGGCGTTACTTTGTACAAAAATACACATTGAATATACAATAAAACACATGGAAATTCTATAAATTAAAATGTTTATATCTGAAGAAAATAAAATAATTCAAGCATGAGTATTTAGGCATAGTAATTAATGTACCATATAACTCTATTATAATCAGAATAAAATATAAAATTTTAAAAAGTATAAGAAGTATTAAATCTCATTATTTTTTGGGGATTTTCGGAAATTAAGGTTTTTTCCAATCAGTGAGAATCTCTAAATCAACTTATAGGATCTTAGGAAATTTGAATGCCGATTTGGTTAGGTTTGTCACTCTACGGTCATTTTTTGTACACTTTAAGCTAATTAGACAGGGACCTACAGTTTAACGTGGATGCCGAACCACTAACAAACATCTATGCCACCGCCAGAATTCGAACCTGCGCTAGCCAATTGGCCATCAGGCCGCATTTGAAGAAAGAAGATTCTCTGTCAGTCAATAAATAAGCTGCGGGTTTGACTTTAGAGTTTATATAGATATCAACTATATATATATATAGATATAGATTATATCAGCTGTATATATTATCAACTAGATATCTATAGACATAATACTATAGATTTGACTATTTGTTGCTACTGTCAAACTCTAAGATGTCTAACCAAAAGTTCGATAAAATCATTTTTGTATTTTGAAAAATCATGATAGAATTAAAATTTTGTATTTTGTAGATTAAAATGATGTAGATTTAAATTTTGATATAGATTTTAATTTTATAGTTGATCTAAATTTTGTAGTTGTTATCCAATGATGATTTGAGTTAATAATTAGCAAATGAATGTTTCTTTTTTTTCAACAAAACAAGAAGAATGCTTTATTTATAAATGACCATCCATATTTTTACCAATACTAACATATCTTATGAAGATGGTATCTTCTTTTACAAGAAAAAATCTGTAACTAAATTAACCTATAATAATTGTAATCTTCACAAATATTCTTATCTTATTTTAAATTATCTTTCTTATATGATGATTTTAATCTATATCACTAAAATATCTCAGATACCAATTTGTTCAAGTTGTATAATTCACTTGAAAAGAACAGCAATGAAACAAATTAACGTAAAAACGTAACTCGTAGTAAAATTGTTACGAACTTAGTTCTTAAATATTATAATTACATAACGTTCTATCAACGTTACTTAACGTATTGTAAATAAAATTATACTTTTAAACAATGGAAAAAATAAGCGTATTTTAACTGTAAAAATCAACAGTTAGTTAAACATAAATAAAAATCCGTAGAGGAAAAAGAACCTAGAGAAATAGTCAAGCTTATTACGAGAATTTTGAATGTTAACACAATAGACTCTTCTCATACCTCATAATTAATGTGAAAGGAAGTTATTTATTTTATTTAAATAAAATAATAATATATTCATATTTATTGCATAAATAAAATAATAATATATTCATATTTATTGCATAAATAAAAAGTAACTTGGTTTGAACTATTGTTTTTTAAAGATTAAAATTAATTTGAAAATGATAATAGTAAGTTATTTCTTTTGCTCTGATAGTTGATTTGTCAAGGAGTTGCAATATCATGCTGATGTCTTACGGCCAGGATGTCAGGCCAATTGATGCATTGCGCTGAGCTGTAAGCTGATATTGGTAAAAAAAATATTCATACAACTACAGTGCGAACTATTTAATTAATAGTTAAGTATTAAGTATTTTTAAGTGTACAAAATACTTAACTATATTTAATTCATGTATTTTTTCTCATGTACCTTTTTAAAAACAAAAACAATTTGATAATTTACATACTTGCATTAAAAAAAAAAAAATCGAACTTCTGAAAACAATGTTAACTTTTCCAAAATTAGATAAAAGTAGAGGCCTGAACTTTTCTTTTTATTAACTGAAAAGAATCAAACATACAGTTTTTAATTAAGTTTCAAATGAGTCGGAAAGTTTTTTAAATAATTTGGTTAGATCTTGGTGGAGAAAGAGTTGAAGCCATTATTCGGAAATATGAAATTAATAATTACACCTTTTTTAAGTACAATTATTTTAAAATAATTGCATATTTTTATTCTTATTGCTCTCAAATGAAGTCTTACATAAACATTTAATTTAATTTCAACAATGTCTGTATTTCTACATCAACAATACAAAATCTGATAAATGTAATTGAAGTACTTTAAATCTCAGCTTAATTCTAATTTTTTCAAAGCTAATACAGACAACACACATAAGCAAAAAGTTTCGTTAAAAAATTTGCTAGAAAACTTTAAAAATGTGCATACGTAAGACAATTAAGTGTTTTTTTTTAAGGATTGACGATATGTTCATTTTTTAAATCTATAAACAATCTTACAAAAACTACACGTTAAAATGATATACGATATCTTTTAAAAGCTATGTAAAGTATACTATTATTTCAAATTCGAGTCCTTACTACATTAAAATGTATTTTTAAGGATTGGCGATATGTTCATTTTTTGAATCTATAAGCAATCCAGCAAAAACTGCAGGTTAAAAGGAAATACGATATATTTTAAATGTTATGTAAAATATACTATTATTTCAAATTTGAGTTTTTACTACATTAAAAAGTATTTTTAAGGATTAATGTATTTTTTTTAAAGAATGACGATATGTTCATTTTTTGAATATATAAGCAATCCAGCAAAACTGCAAGATAAAATGATATACAATATCTTTTAAACATTATATAAAGTATATTATTATTTCAAATTAGAGTTTGGCAACATTAAAATGAAATTTAAAAAAAATTAATACAATATTTTCAATGCAGAACTTACCACAATGGTAAAAATCCTCTATTATAAATGTAAAATATACGTCAATAAACGGAGAAAAAGTATATTATTATTTCAAATTCGAGTCTCCACTACATAAAATTGAAATTAATACAAAATTTAATGCAATATTATCAATGCAGCACTTACCACAATGGTAAAAATCCTCTATTATAAATGTAACAATAAACAGAGAAAAAAAATTATCTGATTGCCAAGCAGCTAGCGTCTACAAAATCTTTCTCAACCAAAATTTTACTGAGACGTCTTTTCTAAAGAATATCGACGTCTTTAATGAAACGCCATGCCGTGACTTTTATATTTTTTCTTGACACTACTGTGCAATCCCAAACCCCAGTGACCTTGGTTTACAATAGAAATGACTTGATCTTTTCCTTTTCATGAATTTCCATCCATTCTGACACGAACTGATGATTTCCTGAGGCAAAAGGGCTTCATTATGCCAAAATTATTTCCTTTAGTATGCCAGTGACCACAGGTTTGTTCTAGAATCGACACAGTTAAATTCTGTCCAAATTTAGCCATTAATTTTGCTTTATGTTTCAAAATACGAGGATGTACGAATAATATTATAGCAACAGCACGCAATTTATCATGGAATAGAATGCAGCATTAGTGTTATTAAAGCGATCTGTTTAAATTAAGTTAAATATTTAAGAACCTATTATGTTTCAAATTCGTGGAATGTATCTTTTCGCTGGTTAATTTAAAAAGTTAAAAAATGTTATCAAACAAATATTACAATCATGACAATTACCAGATGAGTGAATTTATAGAAAATTATGCAAGGAACTAATGATTTTTTCCCCCTTTGTAACTCAGCATGGTTCTAGCACAGTGGTTCTCAAACTTTTTGAAGTCTGGCATACATACAAATTTCTGAGAAATATGTTCTAATTGTTAAGTCAAATATTCCAGAAAAAATAATGTGATAAAAAAAATAAAATGAATTGCACTTTAAGTTTATTAGCTCTTGTATTTATGAGAAACATGTCCTAGAGATTTCTTCATTGTTTAGGCATATATTTGAAAGGACAATTATTTTCTCGTCAATACATTGAAGATTCCCTCTCTTTTCACACTTAATTGTAACATGGGTAGAAACTCCTAAGTCACATAATTATGAAGTTGAAATTTGTAGTAAAATTTTAAAAGTTTTTATGAGATATTGACACGGTTTTTTTTCTTCTAAATAAGGTTTCAAAAGACAATTTCTTAAGTTTAATTCTCAATCCACGATCAGTAGATATAACTTCGTTCTTATTCTTCAGTTAATATTAAATGATCAATTCCAAAACAGATTTTTTTGCGGATGAAAATTTATATTGTGGCTTATACAAGTTATTTATTTTCATTTTTTAACGTGAGTCTATATTAAGTATATGAAAAAAAGTGAAATTTTTACTTGTATTGATACATTTATCACAACGATATACGTTATATATTTTTTTCTACCTAAATACAATTACAGAAATTAATTTTAATATCGATTTATAAAATAAATGTATCGTGCAATAAATAACATTAAGCTAAGCTATTAGAAAATAATTTAAATGTGTTATGTAATTGTTATTTTCCTTATTTCTTATAACAATTTTTTCATAGATCGAATATTAATTTAATGAATAAGAAAGAAAAATTAATTCATGTCTTCCCAATGAAATCGTTCTATTGTAACGATTTCATTGGGAAGAAATGACATTTTGACAAACAAGGAAATTGTTTTAAAGCTCTTTGAAGCACTGCTTTTAAAAATGCTTTTCTTATTTAGGAAAATGTAAATTATATCAATTATTACTTTATTTCAATTCAGTACTTAAGCATTTTGGTTAAAACATTCCTTTCGGTACTTAAGCAAAATAAACCTTCATTTTTTAAGAAAGTATTTTCCATAATAATCTGCATCTCTGTCAGAAACTTTTGCATTTTCCATACTATTTTGCATCTCTCTGTCAGAAACTTTTGCATTTTTAATTGTTAATTTGAATATTCTCATAAAATAATAATTTTTTTCCTGTAGAAAAACATATCGATAAGGACTTGCATTGTGTGTGTGTTTATAAAAAAATCAGATTTGTGTTATTTCCCTAAACAAAGTTATTTTGACAAACAAGGAAATTGTTTTAAAGCTCTTTGAAGCACTGCTTTTAAAAATGCTTTTCTTATTTAGGATAATGTAAATTATATCCAGTTGCTTATATAACTGAGTTCAGTGGTTCTCAAAGAGAGCGCCCGGTAGCACTGGTACAAACTAGAAGATTTCTGAGTGCGTCCTGTGGTATTCCAGAGAAATACTAATACAGATATAAAAATAAATATTTTAATTCTTTTTCGTGCCAGTTTTCCTTTTCAATTACAGCTTTGATTATAAGCAACTATTTCTGTTTGATTTCTATTTCTTCTTTCTTTACATAAAAAGTTAAAAAAAGTTTTTGAAGATAATTTAGAAATGTTTTCATTGGTAAGTAACAATTAATGAATGTCCCGCTTGGTTCCAAGTTATAATAGCCCTACTGTAGTCCATGGATGTCGCAAAAGGCGACTAAAATGGGTACCCAGTGGTAAAGTCAGACTTCTCCCTTTGGGTTCCCATGTCTTTGTACTACAAAGTCATTGGTAAGTAACACTTAATGAATGTCCCGCTTGGTTCAAGTTATAATTTACCCTTGTCGCAAAAGGCGACTAAAATGGGTACCCAGTGGTAAAGTCAGACTTCTCCCTTTGGGTTCCCATGTCTTTGTACTGCAAAGTCAAGGACAAAAAGAAGCTGCATTTTTAACCCTTCATCATAAATCGTCAATGGGCTAGATCTAGATGTTGTTGTCGATCAAGTGGGATAAGAAACAACAACACACTTAATGAATGAAATATTTCCAATAATAGGTGAACATTTAACAAGTTTAAAAAATTGAGTTTTTTCTCCATCATTTAACACTGAACAATATGATTGGATTAGAAAACCGTTCATGGAAACTTCAAGTGATATTAACATTAACAAAAGATAAAGAATTGGATTTATCCATTGATCGTGAATTGAGGATTAAACGTAAGGAATTGTCTCTTGAAACCTTTTAGATTTTTATACAAGAAGAAATTTTGTCAACATCTAAAAAAGCCTTAAATATTTTACTGCAATTTTCAACATTATATTTATGTGAATTAGTATTTTCTATGCTCACCCCAATTAAGTGTAGAAAGAAAGGAATCTTCAATGTGGACTTAATGAGGAAATGATTGTTTGTCTTTCAAATAATGTCCAAACATTGAAGAAATCGTTAAGAACACATCAGGCTCAATTTGGGATACTAAGGAAAATAGTGAAACTAACTTTAACTACTTATGCAAGAAAGGATAAATTTAAGATATGTTTCATTTTACTTTTTTATCGCATTATGTAATATTTGACTTAAGTTTTATAACATATTTCTCAGAAATTTGTATATAGGGCGCCTACAATTATTTGTAGGACTTTAAATGCGTCCCAATTTCAAAAAGGTTGAGAACCACTGACCTAGTTTATTACGTAATTTTTATTAGAATCTGAAAGTTTTACGGATCACTTACAAGGTTACTTTCTAGTGAATGATTTTTTTCCCTCTCGTATCTCAATATTAAACGTTTGACCTTGACAAATATTTCATGCTTGAGGCGATCCAGTAACAATATGCTTACTCACTATAAGATTAACTTACTAGAAACTAATCTAAAGTCTTATTGGAATTTTTCACAAGAAGAATTATAATGCCAATTACTAAATACAAATCCATAATGATTCAATGATTAATGTTTTCAGTTCAATCATTGTTGTACTCGTATAAATAACGTATTTTATGAGAAGCAAACCAAGAAAATTAGCAAAGTTTCATAGCATATTATAATGCCAATTACTAAATACAAATAGAATTATAATGCCAATAGAATTAGAATATAGATTATAGAATTAGATTAGCAGAATTATATAATACCAATTATTAAATACAATAGGCCTTCAATAGGTCTAAATACTTATTTATATAACAAAACTTTATTTTGCTAAGAAAGACGAGAGTGTCTTCCTAGATTTAGTTTGTCGCTATGCTGTCGTTTTGTGCACATTTGGAGCTAATTAGACCGGGACCTATAGTTTAACGTGGATTCCGAACCATTAACAAACATCCATGTCACCGCCATGATTCGAACCTGAAGCCTGTGGTCCCAAAAGCCAGAGAGCCAAATTGGCCATTATGCCACTGTCTTCCTAGAAAAGGCATACAAAGTGGAATTTTTCCCAAAACTTATCAGTTACGCGGGATGTGATTTTTGATAGTTAACTTACTATCGAGATTGATGATTATGTATTTTACTTCCATAAACAAACTGTATTAAAATACTGTAACACAATTATTATAATCAGTTAAGACAAGTAATAAAAGCAATGTCACACATGGATGTATAGAATAATGAGTTTATTAGGTTTATGACCATTATGTAAGAACTGAAATATTTTGTATATCGTGGCTGAGCAAGGCCAGCAGGATAAAAGTTGTATTCTACAGTCGCTGTAACTCATGAATATCGCTGCCTTCAGAGTAGAGTGACTTGATAATTAGCGCTGTGGGCTTCTGAACTAAGTCAGTTCCACAGCGCCATAAATAGATTGGCAAAATTTTCCTTCCGTTGGATTCAAGAAGGAGATGAGAACCCTCATATGCTGCTCATGGGGAGTTTATTTTAAATGGCGAAGGGGCCATGGATCAACATGAACCTGCCAAAGTGCTGGTCACCTTATTAAGTGGTCAACAAGCTGTGCGAATTCATGAATCAAAACCCGTAGAAGCATTAGGAAAAACATTTTGTAGAGCAAAGAAGAAATTCGAATCCACTTTAAACCGTAGGTCTCGGTCTAATATGGCTGTAGAGCATGGGCGTAGGGTTGACAACCCTATCCCATTTAAATAAAATAACTCGTGTCTCGAAAAAGCTTCATGGTCAAGTGGCTAGCGCTCTGGCCTTTGGTACCGCAGGCTTCAGGTTCGAATCCTAGCAATGACATCGAGGCTTGCTTGTGGTTTAGAATCCATTTTAAACTGCTGGTTTCGGTCTGTTTAGCCCTCGTGTGCACAAAATGACCGTAGAGCGATAAACCAAATCTGTCTCGAAATCTACCAGTAGGTGGACGGCCTTAGCCCACCATGGGGCTGTTGCGTCAATGAAGAAGAAAGAAGAAATTCTACGGAGTTACATATATATACGAATGCATAACAGAATGATATATTGTGTGATAATTACTCGGCGACATTTGTCATTAAATCATTTCTTGGAAACAAACTCTAACCCTTTGCTAACAGTCCACCATGCAACTTTAATATGATGGAAAAAAACACACCTTAGAACTTCTACCAAAAAATAAGCAATTATTTGCATAGAAACTTTTTTAAAATCATGTTTACAAATTGGAGTGTTGTTGTCCAGTTTTTCCTGGTTCATCCAAACACGTGCAACACATTTGGATTTCACAACATAAAATATTAGGGTGATTTTTAACTCTTTCCTTGTTATTTCTTTGAATATTTCAATAACTCTGGATCTATAAATAGATTAAGAACAATATCCGGAATCTAATGCAGAAAAACAGCATAATCAAAATTAGAGGTTACTTGCATCATTGTCTGTAAATGAAAGACAGCACAAAAATAATAATACAGGTTTATTTCATTTGGAAGAGCAAATGAGGTTTTGAAAGTCATCTCGTTCATATTAATATGCGTTTCACGGCCACAAATGACGAATTGTTTGAAATTTTTTCCCGAATTCTTTGAAAAAAGAATTGTCGTAATTAGCAATTGTAGTAATTTTGTGTAAGGAATCATTTTTTATATTTTTGTCAAATTCAAAATATTAGTAATTTTGTGTAAGGAATTCTTTTTTATATTTTTGTCAAATTTAACATTTTAGTAATTTTGTGTAATTAACTCTTTTTTTTATTTTTGTCAAATTCAAACTTTTAGTAATTTTGTTCTTTGTGAAACAACTGTTCATTAAAATATTATACATAGCAACCGTTTATTAAATTTTACATGAACACATAAATAATAAAAATATTATTTAATTCTAAAACTTAACATAATGGTTTCAAAATTCAGCCTGAAATAAGCTAATCAATTTAAATCTTTCAATATATTCACCATTTCTTTAATTTCAGATTGAAAAAAAATCTAAATGTAATAATGTAATTTAGGCGAAAATGATGTATTTTCAAAATATTGTATAATTTAACTTTTCGAAAAGTGTACGTATTAAAATAAGAATAACATTTAATTCATATTCCAAAATATCCCATAAATAAAACATAAAAATTATTTGGAGTATGATAGAAGAGTAACTAGATGCATCATAATCACATTATGATCCCAGTCTTAAAATTAAAGATCCAAATATGTAACTAATTTTTAAAGAAAACTTAATTGCAACTGACAAATTGAATACATTTAATTTCTATTTATTTCATAATTTACATAATAATTAAATAAAAATTTGTCACCAATGTATAGAATCGATATTCTACAGGTGCTAAATAACTTAATAATAACATTTAAAATATTGACTAAAAAGTAATATAACAGAATAAAAACACAAAAACGAGTACTGTTACAAAAACGTAACTCACCTTCCAACTGATTTGTTCTCTAAAACATCTTAAATGAACTTAATTAAGTGAAAATCGTTTAAAAAACGCAATCCCTGTCAACGCGTAGAAATGAATCAATAAAATGCTGCCATGAATCATGTGATTCGCGCTAATATTACCACATCGAAACAGTTGATTCATTCACGATCAAGGCCAATAAATAAGTAGACTCGCTTCAACGTTAACAACCGATTCGAACGAATCAAGCATCCTACACTTACGAGTGTATTTGGCAGATTCGGATTGTAAACAATGCAGGCAATAAACACGCCCTCTGTGAAAAGCGGAATCAAAGGCTATTGTGGAAGAAAGCAGGCAATGGTGAGGATTATGTCACTTCCGGTGAGGGAAAGAGCGGCTTCCTACTTAAGTTCCAACTCGTTCCGTATCATTTTCACGTGTAGCGGCGAAAGCTGCTTTTTGTCCAATGCAGCAGTAAAAATAGTGACTTAGCTTGGACTAACAGATTACACATTTTTGAAGTTATTCTTCTGAATGTACTTTATATTCAGAAGAATAACTTAAAATTTTTGTAAAAATATTTTACACAAAAGAAATGACAAAAATAAAAATAGAATTAATTACACAAAATTACTAAAATTTTGAATAGGACAAAAATTATTTTTTTTAAATCTTACTTTTGTTTTTTCCCCTTCATAATCTTTTTAAAATAAAGTTTATAATAAATAAGTTGTGAGAGTTAAAAAATTTCTTTACATTTTTATGATAAACTTTCCATTTATGTGAGCCGCATTAATTTCAAACCATGTTTTCTTTAAACATGATTTGAAATTAATGTGGTTTGCATCATTTGCATGTTTTCTTTAATCTTTATTCTTCTCTTATCATCCTTTGATTGAAATTCGTAAACTTGGATCAAATATATCTAGTTAGATGTAATAAGACCCCAATATCACATTATAATATTATCTTTAAATATGTAAAAGTTATTTGGTAAATTATTATTAATTTTTTTTTAAAGGATAGTTTAAAATAATAAGATTTTAAGATAGTGTTCTTTCCATATTTAGTTGGATTCCCACCAGATACTAAGCTCGCACATCGCAGAACGTCAACCAATCAAAAGTATGAGAGGGAAAGAGTTTAGGCTTCTAATTGGCTGACATTTTGCGCGGTAAAATTTTAATAATTGATAAGAATCTGAGGACCTGAGTCGAAATTATTTTTCATTTTGAATAACGAAATAATGAAAATAATTCCGAAACGAAATTTAAATTCAAGATATATATATATATATTTTTTTTTATATATATTTTTTTTTATATATATATATTTTTTTTGTTCTAATGCAGCTGGCAAACACTTAGACAGCTTGGTCTTGAATGCCTTAAGGTAAGCGCTGCACAGACGTTACTCACTTTGCATTACCCAGGGGGCGCGTGTGACTTGAAGATAAGCCACGGACGCGGAGTAACAATGCCCCCGCAACGCTCTACGATCCTGTTAGGACCGGGACCAACGGTTTAAAGTGGATTCCGAACCACTACAAACACCCATGGCACCGCCGGGACTCGAACCCGAAACCTGTGGTACCGAGCGCCAGAGCGCTAGCCACTCGGCCATTCAGGCCCAAATTCAAGATATTTTAATTGTGAAAAACAACTTATTGAATAAAAAATTTATGTTCGTCAAACTAAATAGATTATTTCTAAATTGCAACAGTGGAATGTTCGCATTATTAGGATCTCCCTCCGCTCTCTCTCTCTCGCAGCTTCCGGTCACCCCCTCTCTTCCCCCTCCTCCTCCGCCCCGCCCCCACCGCGCTAGAGTCGCCGTCTGATGGAATTGCAACAGTGGAATGTTCGCATTATTAGGATCTCCTTCCGCTCTCTGTCTCTCGCAACTTCCGATCACCCCCTCTCTTCCGGCCTGATCAAACTTCTGCATAGGTAGTTTAGGTAAAACTATTTCAAATAAATATTTTTTCATTTTGTTATTTATTTTTATCACTAGAATTACTCATCATCATAAAATCACGTAATCAGAAATTATCCTTTTGACATCAGAAGTTTAAGGTTAAAAATTTAAATTTATTACATTTATATTTTCTCTTGTATGAGTATTTAAAATTCGTAATTATATATTGGGGCCTGATGGCTGAGTGACTAGCGCTCTGGCGGTCGGTGCCACAAGGTTCGACTCCACGCGGTGCTATGGATGTTTGTAATGGTTCGAAATCCCCTTTAAACCTTAGGTCCCTGTATCATATGGTTGTAGATTGTTGGGCGTATGGCTGACAATTTTACCCCGTAAAAAGAAAAGAAAAACTGCCCTGAAATCTGCCAGCAGGCAGATGGTCTTGGCCTACCATGGGGCTGTTGGGCCAAAGAAGAAGAATTATGTATCGAACAGCAGTTTTATTTTTTTTAAAGGCTATTTAAATTAGTAAATTTTTAATTAGCAATTAAAAAACCTTTTCATTTATTTGTTTCTCAAGCAAAACTATAGCATAGCACAATTACTTTTTAGCATTACATTAGCATTGCAATGTTTTTTCGCATAATAATAGAGTGACTCCTCACGTTAAATCTGTTTGTTGTCCGTAGTTAAATAAACGCATTCAAAGTGGCGGATGAAATTTCAAATTTAGCTTAGTGCCACGATAACGGTAGACAAAAATTCTCTATTAAAAAATTTTTTTTTTTCCTCTAGAAAAATATATGGGAAGAATCTAATTCAAACAAAACATCGTTTAACTATCATACTATCTATAATTACGTTTGGAATTATGATACATAATAATAAATGTAATCATGGATAATTTGCATATTTTACGGAATTTTATAAACACATTTCAGTGTACTTAATTTTTATTCAGAATAACAACTTATAAATATTAAATGAATTTAATAAGGAAATTTCAGATATGGTTAGATTTATTTCAAGTATGATCAAATAATAAATAACCATTTAAGAAAAGATACTTCTTAAATATTGTTTAAAACGCAAGGAAATTTCCTTGAATTCGCATTGAATATATAATTTTATCTTCTTGCAAGTTCTAACCCTTTTATTCTTGGAAAACAGTTATCGATTCTCGGGGTTTTTTCATTGTTATTGTTGTCAAAAAGGATAATTTTATCACGAGTTATTAAATGGGTTGTAATAAATAAAAAGTTGATAACTGATTTAAAATTAACTGCTGGATAACGAAAATAAAGTTTAATAGTTTGAATAAATATTTAGTTTTATCCTCTTGAAAGTTCTAACCCTTTTTTTCTGGAAAAACAATTATCGATTCTCGTGGTTCTTTTATTGTTATTGTCTTGAAAATTGTTAATTTTATTAAAAATTGTTAAATGGGTTGTAATATGTAAAACGTTTATAACTCATTTAAAATTAACTGATGGATAGCGAAAATAAAGTTTTAAAAAATGGATCTGAAATGGTTTAGTGGATAAAATGGTAGGTTGTACTATGCATCAGTGGTGCATCCGTGTATCGCGAAATCTGCTGTATATCTAGCCTTCTAGTAGCAGACGACATTAGATCGAATGCCGGACACCCCGGCTGGGAATATCCCCATAAAATTTATTAGAGCCATCTCATGGCTTAGTGGCAACATGATCCACTGATGAGCGTTCTCATTAGGGCTGATTTTCAGTCAGCTGGCGGCTTTGTTGTAGACAGTTTCAAAAAACGAGGGAACTCGGTGGCTTTTGGATGTTCAGCATCTTGCCTCGTTATTCGGACTACATAGTGGGAGTTTTCCGGGTTGTCTCCCATACGATAAGCAAATGCGGTGTAGTATTGTGTATTGTGTAGAAGTCCTCCCGGCAGGCAATGCCCTCCTTCTTCAGTGTCAAAGGGCCAAGTCAAATTTCTACCTAAGGGTGCTCCATCACAACAGAAATGACTACTATTAGTGAATAGACTACTCATGCATGTCCGTTCCGCTCTGCAGTACACTGAAGATTAGACACAACAACAACAGATTTATGAGATCTGTTTTGCTGATATCGTTTTCTCGAAATTATGAAATCAAAACAGTTTTAATCTTTAAATTTTATTGTTCGCTATTTATTAGTGTTATTCGTATAACAATTATTCTAAATGAATAATAATTATATCATGTCCGTCCGCATGTACGTACAAAAAAATGTAAAAAAAAAAACTGTAAATCTCTACCTCAAATACAAAAAAAAAGCCTTAGAATTTTCAAAACAATTAAATGAAAAAAAAAATGAACCTGGAATGAAAAAAGACATTCAAATTTTTCATTTGTGAAGGAGAACCCCTTAAACCAGGGGTCTCCAAATTTTCCAGCCTTAGGGCCATACTGTTTACTTCAGTAAGTACCAAGTGCCAAAACCGTTTTAATTTTTCTGCCATTATCTATGATTTCTAGACTAGTCGCCGAGTACGCGCTCTGAGAGCTAAATTTGCTGGTTCAATTACTACAATTACTATTGTGTGTATTGATACGACCGTGACACTTGACGACATATAGTGGTCGGTTTCATTCGCGTTAATTTAGCTTTTCCATTCCAAAGGGATTTTTAGGATAAAAATCATATGTTTGATTCAGGATATATACATTCCAAACATCGATATACATACATTTGCGATACTCTTTACCCCAACATAACTACCGAGGGTAACCGCGGGATGTTCACTAGTTTATAATGTTAGTGGGATTCATTTCAATTATTTGTTAGTTGTTACGTTTAAGTTAAATTATTGTTAAATAATTGCTTGCCATTAAGCTTTACTTAGCAAGTAAATAAAACCGAGTTATTATCATTCTGTGCTTTTTTATCCAATTTATTACAACAACAATGAGCTATTCGCTGTCGCGGGCCGGATGGATGACACTGGAGGGCCGGATTTGGCCCGCGGGCCGTAGTTTGGAGACCCCTGCCTTAAACTGTAATCCTGTACAGCAGTGTTACTCGCGTCCGTAGCATATCTTCAAGCTATATGTGCCCCCTGGGTAGCGTAACGTCGGTTCAGTTCCTGATGGTATAAAGATTACTGTCTCTGTATTGCCAGCTGCCTTAGAAAAAAAAGCTGTTTACAAAGAAAAAAAAAACGCCAGCGGATTGAACCTCAGCCCTAAAACTCGCCAATGGTGCTAATTGCCACTGAGCCAGAGTCGGGCCTACGAAAAGAATAATATTAAAGATTATTGAATATACAAGTGCCATTTTTTTCTAAAACTGGCTTATAACTACGTCTGGCAGAAATATGATGTCACATATTCTCGAGTATTTTTCTGTCATTTACCAATAGCTTGATTGAAGCCTATTTTACAACCGATTAATTTCTAGGTTATTGAATATAACAAATTCATAAAAATATTTAAATAGAGTGATACTTTTAAATACTATGCATAATAATTAAAATCAATAAATTAGCTAATGCTATTTATTTAAATTAGTTAAATTATATTTTAAAATACCAGATCTTTAAAATATCTTACATTTATTATTATTTTTTAAGATTATACTTAAATCAATATTTAGTTACCATGTGTTATATATTGTAATGTAAGAAAAATTAGATTCTACACACCACAGGATAAGTGGAAGTACTCCGTTAAATTCTATCCTCCTCAAAAATGAGTAAAGAAATAAAATCTAAATGTAAATGCTATTCTCTCTATCCGAATAAACTCTATCTATTTCTATTCAAAAGATTATATTCTTTAAAATATAATGTGCCTTCTATCTGATAAATCTCATTGGAATACGTCAGCATTTCAAATGCTTCTTTCTTTTTTAACAATGCCGCACTTATAAGATTTCTGCTGTTGCTGTTGTTTCTTATCCCGCTTGATCGACAGCAGCCTCAAGACCAAGTACATGAACCCGTGTGTTCTCATGAAAAGAGGGAAGGAGAGGGGGGCAGCTTCTGTTGTGATGGAGCACCCGTAGATAGAAGTCTGGTTTGACTCCGTGTGGCTGAAGGAGGAGGCCAGTGCCTTCTTCGCGCACTTTTAGAAGGAACTACCCCGCATTTGAGTATCTTATGGGAGAAAACCCGGAAAACTTTCGCCAGGTAGTCCGACTAACGCGGCAAGAGGCTGAACATCAAAAACGTCATCGAGTCTCCTTGTTTTTTGAAACAGTATTTACAACAAAGGCCTTAAAGAACCTCAGCCTTAATGCTCATCAGTGGCTCACGTTTTCACTGAGCCACGAGACGGGCGTAAGATTTATTTTGATCGTTAATCGATAATTTTTAAATTTTATATTTTAACTCTTAAACTTTAATGTATAAAAAGGGAATGATTACTTCAACTTATGTGTATTTAATTAAAGGATGCATAATTCAACATATTTGTTTAAAATGTTAACATACTACTGCAGAAATGTATAGACATAGTAATGAAAATAGATGCCTTTTTTATAATACTGGTACTAAAAATAACATCATTTCAACATTTTAATAAAATAAAAGATGAAAGGACCGAATTTAGTGTATGATGTAATAAGCAAATTGCAAAATTTTTTTAATCATACACTGAAAATGAACAACAAGCAAATAGCAAATTTTTTTAATCATACACTGAAAATGAACAACAAGCAAATAGCAAAATTTTTTTAATCATACACTGAAAATGAACAATAAGCAAATTGCAACATTTCGATAATAATACTCTGAAAATGAGCATGAGCCATCTTATTTAATAAGCTAATTTAGCCTCTCAAACAAAAGTACTGAAACTTACAAATTACGAATAAAAACAATAATAATGTAGTCATCGCGCAAAATCAAATAAAAAATCTTAAAGTTTAAATCTTACAATAATTTTCACTGTAAAAAAAAAAAAAAAAAAAAAAAAGCAGATTTTTATGACTTAAGATTTTCGAAGAACTTGAACGGCATTATCCGAAAATCTAATGATCTGAATTCAATGAAATTTCGAAGAAACTGAAATGAGACATGTTGGGAAAAACAGGTTTAAAGATATCAATTGTATCTAAATTGGGTATTCAAGCACAGACTTAGGAAGATCAAGGACATATTCGTTGTAGACTGAACTACGACCACACGAAATAAAAAAAAAAAGGTGAGAAGTCTTGAAAATTATTTGTCGTACATTTATTTCATTTACCTAAATTAATATCGGGAATTTAGTGTATGATGTAATAAGCAAATCTTTTGATAATTATACACTGAAAAGGAACATGAGATATCTTATTTTATAAACAAAGTTAGAATTGTTATTAATAACAATATAATGAAAAATAATATAATAGACAGTATTGTTATTATTAACTAATTCAGATCGAGAATGGTTTGGTTTGTTGCTATACGGTCCTTTATTGCAAACTTTAGGCTAATTAGACGGGGACCTACAATTAAACGTGGATACCGTACCATTAACAAACATCCATGCCATCGCCAGGATTCGAACCTGAAGCCTGGGGTACCAAAGGCCAGAGCGCTGGGAAATTGGCCAGCAGGTCGCAGAAAGATCAATGACATATTCGTTGTAACTTAAATACGACCGCACGAAATAAAAAAAAAAGTGGGAAGTCTTGAAAATTATTTGTCATACATTTATTTTATTTACCTAAATTAATATCGGGAATTTAGTGCGTGATCTAATAAGCAAATCTTTTGATAATCATACACTGAAAATGAACACGAGCTATCTTACTGGAGATAAAAAGAAATAATTAAAAATTAAGAGTATATTTCTATTAGGGGGCCTGATGGCCTAATGGCTAGCGCTCGGTACCATAGGTCTCGGGTTCGAGTCCCGGCGGTGCCATGGATGTGTAGTGGTTCGGAATCCACTTCAAGCTGTAGGTCTCGGTCAAATATGACTGTAAAGCGTTGGGCGTAGAACTGACAACCGTACCCCGTAAAAAGAAAAACTTCTCATGTTTCAAAATCCGCCTGTAGGCAGACGGCCTTGGCCCTATATGGGGCTGCTGCGTCAATGATGATGATCATATTTCTATTGCTAACGCGACGTTAACTTTAACTAATCAGACTAGCGATCGAGAATGATTGGCAGTAGAATGAACGAATCACTACTGTCAATAATTCTGGATCGATAATCTGATTCATCAAAGTTGACGTCGCGTTTCTAATGGAAATAGTACACCCTAACTCAGATCGAGAATGGTTTAGTCTGTTGCTCTACGGTCTTTTTTCTTTCTTTTTTTTTTTTTTTTTTTTTTTTTTTTTTTTTTTTTTGTGCACTTTAGGTTAATTAGGCGGGAACCTACAGTTTAACATGATTCAAACCTGAAGCCTGGGGTACCAAAGGGCAGAGCGCTAGCCAATCGGCTAGCACCAGAACACAGGAAAATCAAGGACATATTCATTGTAACTTACTACTACCATACGAAATATAAAAAAAAAGTGGGAACTCTTGAAAATTATTTGTCGTACATTTATTTTTTTTAATAACGGGAATTTAGTGTATGATGCAATAAGCAAATCTTTTGATAATCATACTCTGAAAATGAATATGGGCTATCTTATCTTATAAACAAAGTTAACATTGTTATTAAAAACAATGCAATGGAAAGTAATATGATATAATAGAAAGTAAGCAAAGAGTTTGATAAGTGATATCATGATAAATGCTTTAATATTTATATGATGTAACCAAGCATAAAAATGATGAATTCAAAGGATTTTTATTTTTCGATTTGTTAATATTTCTGATTGGAAATGTTTGTTAGCAGATATATGATGATATAATGCATTATCTACCAACGATCATAGCTACTTAATTAATTTTAAAATGGACCATGTGTTTGGTAATTTCTTCAAATACAAGAGAAATTTTTGTAATTGTTAGTGATTTGTGTTTCGAATAGACAATAACCTTGAGACTCATTTTTATGGAGGTAAAAAGAAATAATTAAAGACTAATGGTGCATTTCTAATGGCAACGAGACGTCAACTTTGACGAATCAAACTAGCGATCGAGAATGATTGACAGTAGAATAAATTCACGCTTATCTGAGGGCAACGGGCGTACCGGTTACGGAGTTCCTTGGTGGTTTTAAGAACCACAAAACCTCCACATCTTAAATTAGTTAGAAAATTAGCATAAAATGAAGTTTCTTAAATTATAGAATGTTAATAAATAAAAATAAAACAATTAAAATTTAGGAAAAACATCTCTTGCTTTCAACGTTGAAGTCACGTTGCCAATGGAAATACTTTTTTAATATTTTCCTAATATTTAAATGTTCACGTTATATATATATATATATATATAATGAGAATCATGTATATATCATGGAGAATCATGGAGGATCCTGATCATGCTCTGTGTTTCTACGTTTCATCAGAAGCTAAAAGTTTTTTTTTTTTCTTTTCAAATTATTTGTAAAATAAATAATTAAAGTTTAAGCAGGCAGTTAAAAAAGCAACCCTGATAAAAGTAAGCCAATTTACAAAAGCAAATTCAACTAGCAACTTGCTTTTTTATTTTATATTTTCTCTTAGAAATGAAAAGCAGAATTTTAAAATAATTTTACAATAAGCGATAAACCTATCATCGTTTAATGCATAAATATCCCAGAGTATACAATAAACCCATATAAATAAAATTAACTGGGAATTCATATTATGAATCTAAAACCATTAGAATAATTCAAAATTATCAGGATATACTTTATTTAAAAATCTTATTATCGACACTCGATTTTCCCTTTGTAGTTTATTAAATAATTTACATTTCTAGCTTTTTGAAACAGTTTCGACAGTATGTTACTTGTTTTCAAATAAAAATTCAAAATTTTCGACAAACTTTTCATCGTTTGATGCATAAATATCTCAGGGTATACAAGAAACCCATATAAATAAAATTAATTGGGTATTTATGTTATGAATCTTAGAATAATTCAAAAATATAAGGATATAGTTTATTAAAAAATGTTATTATCAACGCTCGATTTTCCCGTTGTAGTTTATTAAATTGTTAGTTCACATTTCTAGCTTTTTGAAACAGTTTTGAAAGTATGCTGCTTGCTTTCAAATAAGAATTCAATTTTTTCGACAAACTGTTCATCGTTTGATGCATAAATATCACAAAGTATACAAGAAACCCACATAAATAAAATTAATTGGGTACTCATCTTATGAATCTAAAGCTATTATAAACTATCAGGATATACTTTATTTAAAAATTATTATCGACACTGGAGTTTTCCTTTGCTGTTTACTAAATTTTCTATTTACATTTCTAGCTTTTTGAAACAGTTTTGACAGTTTGCTGCTTGTTTTCAAATAAAAAGTGTTCATGAAAGCAAAGAATAGAGAATAAAAAAAGAATTATAGATCGGAGAAAGTGACTTTTCTCAAACTCACATTCTTTTCAAAATAAGAGTGTTTTTCTCAAAAACGAAAATTAGGCCATAATTAAAGTTTAAAAGACCAAGGTATTAGTTGCGTGTCATTTTTAACACTGCTTTGTTACTGTGTTGAAATTATACAGGAAGTTGGAGTGTCAGTACATGAATTGGTTTTAACAATAGAACAAATGCAATTTAAAATGACAGATGTTATTTACATTTTCCTAAAACAAAACTGTAAATTATTAGAGAGAAGTTTTATGAAATAAATTGCCTTCTTTTCACAAAGGAAAATTTTTTTTAAGGATGCAAAACAAGTTAATTAAGTTAAAAACAAAAAAGGCTTAACGAAACAACAAAGCTACTTTACAAAAACTTGGTTATTTCGTACACAATCTCAATTAACTGAAAAAAAAATTGCAAAACTCACGCAAAAAATTTTTTGTAACATTTACTCTTCTGAAATTTCTGTTTAAATTGTAAAATATTATTAAGATTTATTAGCAACATTTTTTTATACTGAAAAAGACTTTGGTTTTAAAAAGAATTTGATAATTGTATTTTGTTCTTACGTCCAGCATAAAGAAAATTTGTTTTATTTGTCTATCCAAAGATTACCATCAAATTGAATATCTTCAATTAAGTATAAACTGAGCACAAAAAATAGAAAAAAAAATAAATACTTGCTAACTGCAGTATTTACTAGCCTTTTAACAAAACTAACATATTTCTGCATTTACTTTTTTAAATACGGATAAGTAATAATGGTTATGTACTAATATATTTAAAAATATAACAATAAAAATTTTAGCATCTAAATGCTGGGAATAAATTATCCAAAGATATCTGAGACTACCAGCATTCTACCTTCAGCAGAAGTGCACAACCAATTTGCCCCACTAAGCAACATAGAGACCTCCGCAACAAAAGCAAGCCAACCATAACGAAAACAACTTTCCCCACTCTTCCTCATTATACCCAACTAATCCTGGGCAGAGACATGCTTTAAGCTCAATCGTCAAAAACCTTAAGATCTCTCTATCAAAAGGCCATTTCCTGAAATTGACAGTTGAATCTGAAGAAGATTATGAATCTCTAAAATCCACCTTATTATCCCAAAACATCGAATTTAAATGTTAAATTTTGAAGAACACCGCTCTGAAAGTGGTAATCAGAGGATTGCTAATCTGTACAAACAAGAACAACATCAAAGATGATATCATTAAGAAGGATTTTACTGTATTGAACGTTGCACAACTCACCAATACTAGAGGGAAAAGGCCTTTGCCTCCTTTTTTCTAGTCAAAATTCCAAACTTTCTCTATTTCGAAGAATTCCTATAAATGAATCTACTTCTAAGCACAATTAGTGTCGAAAAATATAGAGAAAGAAACATCATCTCCCAGCCTAGAAGTTGTTATGGATTTTTCCATAGCAGTAAAAATCGCTACTTAAAAATCCACTGTGGCCTCTGTGCTGAGAATTACCCCACAGAAAAATGCTCCATCCAATCAGACCCTGAAAAATGCTGTGTGAATTGCAAGGGCAACTACGCATCTTTTTGGAGAGGCTGCCTTAAATTCCAGAGGAAAAATTTTTACTCCAAAAATTACCAAGACCTCCACAGACTCCCAAAATCAAAATCATCCTTGAAGATAAAGAAAATTTAGAAATCGCGTCTACTAAGACGACAAGTAAATATCAGTACCTAACCTAAGCAAATGTTGCTAAAAAACATGATGCCACCAACCATATAAAAATGCCGCCAACTATTCCTAATTAATTAGCATCCCATCTGAATGATGTCAACCTACTATTAACAATTTTGTAGCTGACAAGCCTTTAGGGTCGCATTACCAGATATCAAGAAAACACTATCAATCTGTACAAAAAGAAGTATTAATAAAAAATATTGCCTCATCCTTGAAAATTATGGAGCTGTACTATTTAACTAAAATTATCTCAATTCAATCTTCTGTTTATGCAAACGGACATTGCTCTCAATTCAACTTAGGAACCACCATTCCAATCTTTTCTTTACAAATAAGTGATAATAGTTCTCTAACTAGAGACAAAGAGTTTTCTAACCTCACAGATCTACTTAGTTTTGATAACAAGCTCCGCCTAAGCCACTCCTATTCAAGATAGGACCCTTCGATTGGCCAGCAACGTGCAAAGGTTTACATTTCTTAAATTGTTTCTGTTTTTCGCCTTCATTTGTTTATTTACCTACAGAGCATTGTACTCTCCTAAATTTATCTCTTAAATAATTCATTTTTTTTGCAACTCCATTAATTTTGAAATAGTTTTTGGTACTTACGTATTAACGGTACCTTGGCAACAGTTGCGCCAATAAAGAGCACACGCGCCAACCGCAGCTACAGATTTGGCGGTTTTTAAGTGGCACCAATCTATTCTATTGGTTTGGTAACCTTAGTAGCTGTTAGATTGGCGACACTTAAAAACCGCCAAGTCTGTCGCCAAGGTACCGTTAACACGTAAGTACCTAGTTTTTACATTAATTTTGTAACTGTAGGTAAGGGGGAAATTCGTCCAAGCACTCCGTAACTATAACCGCCTTTGCCTTTGGGAATATAAATTCCTAACAAAGCTCTTAGGCTTGTTTTCAATTTAAGACTTTAAAATTATTCTTACAAATTAACATTTAATATATTTTTTATAGATATCGTGTACATTCTTTTAAAATTTGAGATTAAATTGTCTTTTTTTTCTTGATTATTGATATAACAGTACAAATTCAATATAGTTAGAATGTGATTTATCATAAAGATATATAATAGCAAGAAAGCTCAATATACTCGATAAAAATCAATAAAGAAAAAAAAAATGACATTTATTACACTTCTTAAGGCTAAAGATACTTCCTAAAATATTTCGTATTCAGGACAAAATTTTTGTTTCTTGCAGCTTTAAATTAAGCTGCCTTTTCTATTGAAAATATTTTTAATTTAAATTAAAAGCAAAACTCAATTCAACACCTCCAAACTTAGCCATGTGTTATAAGCAAAACTAATCTTGAACATCGTTACAGTTATTTTATGTAGATACCTTCCTACAGCGGCGAACAGAGTATGATACTGCTCATTTACTCATCAAGGAAGGTTGCCTATATGAATTTTAATTGAAAGCAAAACTCAATTCATCACCTCCAAACTTAGCCATATGTTATAAACAAAACTAGTCCTGAACATAGTGACAGTTATTTTCTGTAGATACCTTCTTACATCTGCGAACTGAGTAAAGATGCTACTCATTTCTTCATCAAGGAAGGTTGCTTTTACGAATTTTAATTGAAGCAAAACACAATTCAGCACCTCCAAACTTAGCCATATAAGTAAAACTAGTCTTGAACCTAGTAGCAGTTATTTTCTGTAGATACCTTCATGCATCGGCGAACAGAGTTAATGATACTTCTGATTTACTCATCAAGGAAGGTTGCGGGGACATAAGCCTGGTAAGTAACAAGGGCACAAATATTTTTTCGTATTTAAATGGAAAAGGAAAAAATATAATAATAAATCACATATCCCCCAAGCATGAACTGTCCAATTTGAGCACTACTGGTATATAACTGCAGAACAGATCTTATTAAGGATTTTTAGGAAACCAAGATTATTACAAGTTGTTGTGATTCAGCTTAGAAGTGTAACAGTCAAAAATTGAAATTTGTGAATGGAATATTCTACCATGTGAATTGTATTCCATGTTTGTATCTCCGTTACATATTTTTTTAAAGCGGTTTGCCTTTCAAACAGAGTTTTGAATAGATCAAATAATGAATGTTGTTATTTTTGAACTGGATTAATTCAAAAATCATTTACATAACCATTGCTGTGCATTGAAGCTTAGAGTTTAACCGATTTTTATTAAACCTTGAAGTATGTTACAAAAACAGAAAACATCATCAAGTTCATCATAATTACACGTTATTTTTGTACTGTAATTGTGTCATATTATGACATCAGTTAATTGATTTCTTCAAATCCTATGAAAATACTTAATTGAAGAAATTTAGCACTTCATAAATTAACAAATCTGCAGAATTTCTTTCATTGCTTAAAAAATTCCTTTATTATTCTGTTTGTCTGATGGCCAATTGACTAGCGCTCTTGCCCTTGACACCGAAGGCTTCAGGTTCGAATCCTGGCGATGCATGGATGCTTTTGAGTGGTTCGGAATCCACTTTAAACTGTAGGTCCTGGTCTAATTAGTCTAAATTGTGAAAAAAATAACCGTAGAGCGACAAACCAATCCAAACTTGCCATCATATTAGTGCTACAATACTTTTCTGTATTGAATCATAACTTGTATATGAAAAATACTTTCGATTATATAACATATTATCAAGAATAATCTTTACATAAAATGATTTTAAATTTTCTTAAACGTATTTTGATGGTTGTACAAAAAATGGTAAAGTTATTTGTTTTAAATGATAAATTTAAATTGAATTTGGTTTTATTTGAGTGAAAAAGTTACCACAAATTGAAGTTTATAAAATATTGTAAGGTATGTAAATAATTCAATTTCCAATATTCCAAATTAAACTAAAGCTAAAAGCTAACAAAACATTCCTTTTTGCAAATACTTTAACAAACGGCTTATACTATTATATCATACGTACATATAATAAGTAAACACACATATTATATCAAATTCGTATAAAATATGTACATCCAGACAATAGATAAAATCTGTCTGAGATCATAAATATTCAGTCAGCAAAAATTATTGCATGTAGCAGTTTCGAATAAAATACGCACATTCACAGAATAGATTAAATCTGTCTGAGATCTTAAAACATTACACTATCTTAAAACCTTTTAATGAAGAAGTGCGTTAATTATAAGCGCATTATTTATTACAATTATACATTTGCATTATAAATACATTATTTATTTTGCTCATTAAGAAATACGTTAAAGAATTACATTTTTTAGTAGGAATGCCAAATTCAGTCTTGTAAAATACTGATTTTGATTTTAAATCAGTGATAAGGGATTTAATTAAACATTAATTTATATTAAAAATTCTTCTGTTTTAATTAAAAATCTATTTTAAAATTGAAATTACATTAAGTCACAACAAAGGAACAGATACTTGATTTTGAATAATCAGGTACTTTACGTCGTTTCAACTTCATTATGTTTGGTATAAAATTCAGTCAGCAGAATTTTAAAATGATGCCTGTTTTTGACAATCCCATGCAAATATGCAATGAATCCTTTCAATAAATGTGCACAAATTGCTGACTTCCAACAGAATTGAGACTGATAAATCAAAATCAGTACAAAAGTATTGTATTGATTTTGAGAGTTACTTGAACTATACTGAGCTAATATATCGAATTATATTAAATAATATCGAATTATATCGAACTATAATGAATTACCAGACTGTATAGTAAATAAATTAATTAAGTGTTGTATAAATTAGTTAAGTATAGTTTAATTAAGGAATAAATATGAATATATGATGAATAATTATCTAGTTTTTTTTTCATGTCCACAGTTAAGTTATAGAGAATATGTTAAGCCAGCGGTCTTCATTAGATTGCGTATGCTTGATCTAAATCGTACAGACCGCACGGGGTACACAGCATTCTTATTCCTGTTTTAAAAAAAAATAATTTTTTTTAAATGTTGTCATTTGTTTAACTAATCTTATTATTTTTGTTAATCCTAAAGCGGTATTTTTGTTTGTATCTTGTTAGCCCTTTACAAGATTTGATTATTAATTTTTGTCAGGTTTTTTTCGTAATATTTTTACATATAATCTTATTTACAGGTATATAAACTTTTCATATCTACGATGGTGTATTTACTGTCCTTGTGCATATTTAAGACATCTTCTTTATTTTATATAAAAAAAAAGTCTTAGGAAATTAATATAATTTGTTAAAAGTTCAAAAAGGTAAAAAATGTAAATAAGAAAAAATTCAGGAGATTATCGAAATTTGTTGATCGTAGAAGCTATCTGAATTTATTTTTTTGTAATAAACTTTGATTCATTCGTTTTTCCGGCGTTTATTATATATACATTTTTTCTGGTTATTAGGTTCATGGCAAAAAGTTTCCACAAATATTAGCTCAATATTAGAAAATATTTGCTCTAAGTAGAAATTGTTGCAACGCATCTTTAAAGGAGAATTAATTTGATTAATGTAACTGAAATATTTTCAATTACTCAGCTTAGCCAGCTTTCTAAAACACCTTGCAACTGGATTTCAAACATCTGTTATTACCAAAATAAAACACTTTTCCATTCTTTGAAGAATAAATTCACAAATTTCTATTCATTTTCCATATTTCTTTCAGCTGTTTTTCCAATTACTCAGCTTAGCTAGCTTTCTAAAACACCTAACAACTGGATTTCAAATATCTGTTATTATCAAAATAAAACACTTTTCCATTCTTTGAAGAATAAATTCACAAATTTCTATTCATTTTCCATGTTTCTTTCAGCTGTTTTTCCAATTACTCAGCTTAACTAACTTTCTAAAACAACTAACAACTGGATTTCAAACATCTGTTATTACCAAAATAAAACACTTTTCCATTCTTTGAAGAAATAAATTCACAAATTACTATTTATTTTCCAAGTTTCTTCCAACTGTTTTTCCAAATGACTCCTTTGAACTCTCCTTTCTCTTGGCTGCCCCCTTAGATTTCAAGGTCAAAATGTTATTTACAGAAGACGAGGAAACTTCAGACATTGACCGAGGGGGTAAAAATATTCCGATAAGAGAGGGGTGTTTTTCTAGACCCACCAGGGGCTTAAGCTTGTAAAGGGGAAAGAGTTCGTTAAAAGTGGAAGAGTTAGTAGTGCTTTTGTTGTAGCTTGACTTTCGTAATCAAAAGTAATAGTCTGAACTGTCTTTAAAAAATGAATACTCTTTTTCTGCTTTTATATTTAATTTTAAACATGTTTTTGACTGTCTATAAATGTTATCCACCATGCGTACTATTTCCATGGATTGGATATAGAGCAAAGAAGACATGAACATTTGAAATTAGATGCCTTCGAGAACAAAGTAAACGGAGAGTAAGTTTTAGTTGACTTTTATATGTTTTAGTCTGTCTTGTTGTTAATTTAAGATATTTCAGTTGAAAATATATCTAGAATATGGGTTCTTAAGCGGAGGATAATGGATCTCATGTGGGCCTGTAAATATAGATGGAAAAAAAAAAATATATATAGAAAAAAAAAAAAAAAAAAAAACCCAACATCATATTTTAAATAATCTCTAATTAAATCTAACGCTTATCAATCGTGCTAATATATGCAAGATACTAAAATATTATTAGTTATATTTGTGATTGTAAATGTAAAGAACGAACCGTTTTCTAACAGGCAACAACATGTAAAAGGAATCACATCAGTAATCGCATTGACAGTTTTTTAAAAATAAAGTTTAAATTAATCTGGGCCATATATAATGTATTTTATTATTATTTAAGCGCATGTATTATACTGCATTATATTTTTTTAAAGTTCTTTAAAATATTATCGAATTACTTTCATCTTATTGTACGCATTTGAAATATTGTTCTGATGAGAGGACCCATGGTTACCTTATCATTGTCATAGAATAATAATAAAAAAAAGGTTAAGAACCTCAGAACCAAAGGATTTGAAGAATAAATGTTTGGGTAAAATAAAAATTAATCTTATTCCCCATTATTTAGTATTAATTTTTTCCAACATTAATTATTAATAGCCATTATTACTTATTATATATTATTATTCAATATTAATTAATACTTATTTTGTAAGAATAAAATTTAAATTAATCTGGGTTGTATAATGTATTTTATTATTATTTAATGTGCTTTGGAATAAGCGCATGTATTACTACATTATTATATATTTTTTTTAATTCTTTACAATATTATTGAATTACTTTAATTTTATTTTACGCATTTAAAATATTATTCTGATGAGAGGACCCATGGTTACCTTATTACTGTCATAGAATAAAAAAAAGGTTAAGAACCACAGAACCAAAGGGTTTGAAGAATAAATGCTTGGGTAAAATTAACAGTAATTGTTATTACTCATTATTTATTAATTATTTTTTTCGAGAATTAATTATTGTTAAACATTACTTATTACTTATTATTATCCAACATTAATTATCATTTATTTAAAAAAAATAAAATTTTAATTAATCTGAGTCATACAATGTATTTTATTATTATTTGATGTGCATAGGAATAAGCACATATATTACCATTGCATTATATATATTTTTTTTAAATTAAAAATATTATTGAATTACTTTCATTTTATTTTACGAATTTAAAATATTATTCTGATGGAAGGACCCATGGTTACCATATTATTGTCATGGAATAAAAAAAGTTTAAGAATCCCAAAACCAAAGGATTAGGAGGATAAATGTTTGGGTAAAATTAACATTAATTTTTATTCCCCATTACTTATTATTTATTTTTTCCAACATTAATTATTATTAACCATTACTTATTATTATTATCCAACATTATTTATTTCTTTAAAAATAAAATTTAAATTAATTTGGGCCATATAATATAATTTATTATTATTTAATATGAGTATGAATAAGCACATGTATTATTACTGCATTATATATTTTTTAAATTCTTTAAAATATTATTGAATTACTTTCATTTTATTTTACACATTTAAAATATTATTCGGACCCATGCTTACCATATTATTGCCATGGAATAAAAAAAGGTTAAGAACCCCAGAACCAAAGGATTTGAAGAATAAAAGTTTGGTAAAATTAAAACTAAATTTATTCTCCGTATGAAGTTCAGCATATGCAGGTATATTTTATGCAGTGTAATTATTTAGTGCTCATTAATGCCATGCTCATTAATGCTCAATGCTCATTAATGTAAAATAAGGAAAGTTGTTTTGTTAAGTACAATTATTTCTATAGCAATGATAAGAAATACAAAAGCCAGCTTGTCATTTGAATTATTTAAAATCTAGTTACAATACAGCATTAGTTTGTGATAACTGCTTATCTAGTAAGCAATTAAAAATTTATTTATCATCAATAAATTTAAGAGAAATATTAGTCAATACTTTATAGCTTTAAAAGACTTAACTACCTTACAAAGATCTGCAATAATGATTTCCTCAGCTGACATTGGATTGTCATTTGAATTTACAGACTGACAAAAAAAAAAAAAAAAAAAATAATAATAATAATAACGGTCATTTAACAACCTTATTATTTCAGAATGAACCTACGTAATTTTGTACATGAAAAGAAAATTATTTTAAGAACTTATTTTAACAATTTCATTGATAAAAATGAATTAGAGTCTCTTGCAATAAAAAATAAGGAAAGTTGTTTTGCTGAGTATAGCTATTTATATAGTAATGATAAGGAAAATAAACGCAAACTTGATCTTGAACAAAAATGCTTACGTCTCGATCTAATGCAAAAATTTATCATTTTTTTCTTTAGTAATATCTTTTTTTGCAAATGTATATTATGTATATGTAATAAAATATTCTTCCTTTTAAAATATATGTGTAGTATTATAGATGGGCATACTGTAATATATGTATTTAAAAATTTTCCTTTATCATAAAAATAACGATTTGGAAACTTTCATATAAGCATTATTAAAAGTATAATTTAAAGCTAACAATGTTTTTCATGAAATCTGCTTTTGTTATATCTGACAAAGTATATCAATTATTCTCTACAATTTTATTGTTCAATGTGTAAGACTTGTGAAAATAATCATCATTACCGTTTTTTACTCTAATCATAATCGCATTGAATCACTGATAATACTGATATTACGTAACGCATCAATTTACTGATTATGATTTTACAATTTTTTTTTTCCTTTTCAAATTGTAAAAGAAAACTATTAGCAGGAAATATTCTGAATTAGTTATTTAAATCCTTTCAATAAAATTAATTCTATTTAAAAATTATTAATCCAAAATTAGTTTTATTTCTCTAATTAATAAGTATGTTAAAGAAATAAAACAAAATTTTTTATGTATATATCAAATAAAATTATTTATTTATTTTTAAAAATTGTAAAAGACATTAAGAAAAATAAATAAATTATTTTATTTTCTTAGAAAAATCCATTAATTGTGCATACAACAATTTTTGATTTGATCTAGTTTCAATCGACATTGAGTTACTTCTAAATATTTTATTTGCAAATGTACATTAATATTTATACATTTACAACTAAGTCTTTATCGATTTAAAAAAATTTTAAATTTCATTTGATTATATCCACTTGATTAATATTTAATTTTAAATGATAAATTAATTAAATAAATAGATAAATTAATAGCTCTCAATGAAAATACAAATTAAATAAAATTAATATTATTATCGTAGTTGTTGAATGCATTTGAGTGAGGTAATTAATATCTTATTAAAAATAAAATAAATAAATCCATTTTTTTTTATTATGAATCTCTTTTGTATTAGTTTATTTATTTATTTATTTATTTTTGGAATATTAATAAGATCAAGATCAATAACAACTAAATCAGGATCAATATTTATTGAAATATAAATGTATCAAACATTGGAGAAAAAAAAAAATTACAGACAGTGATGCATTCCTTTTTATCAGTGCAGTTGTATCAAAACTTTTATTTATTTTTGAGATCTTAATTAATACTAATTAATGAAATTTACTTACTGTTAAGTAAGTGCTAATAAAAGTTAATAACGAAATTGATCAAATGAAAAGTGTTGGTGAGAAAAAAATTTTCTTACATAAATTTTCATATTTAGCAACATTCCTCACGTAAAGGTAAAATTTGTAACATATAAATGGTCCTTTTTATGAGAAACTGGATAATGTGGTTTAGTCCAAGAAACTGCAGTCAATTATGCATTCTTTTTTATCAGTGCAGTTGTACCAAATCTTTTATTCATTTTTGGGAATGCAATTAATATACTTAATTAAGGAAAATTAATAGCTCTCAATAAAGATGCAAATTCAATATTTATTATTATTGTAGTCGTTGAACTCATTTAAAGCGCGATAATTATTCTCTTCAAAAAATTGTTTCCTTTATTTATTATTTCTAATATTATTAATCTCTTTTGTATTAGTTTATTTTTGTATGAAATATTAATTGCATAGTATAATATTATTTATAGCAATTATAAATAAATTTTAATATCTGCTTACCTTATATGATGTTGAGTGTTCAACTGGCTCGGAGAGAGTATTCAAAATTGCTATCCAACTTTTCTGATTCTGTTAACAATTTCTGATGATAAAAAAATGATCTCACTGCTAATGTAGCAAACAATTCTGTACTGACAAAATGAAATCAGAAGCAAATTTATCCAATACAATCATTGATAGCAGTATGCAGATTTATCAGGAGATAACAAGAATTATGAAAGCTGATAAAAGTATTTGTCAAATTTTTTCCTGAACTGAACGAGATTTATAACAATCACACAGTTTAAAAATGAATAAGGATAAATTGACTAGACATGCTCTTTTTAAGTTTGATTATGTTTTAAAGTTTAAAATTTTTATAATATTGACAAAACTGAAACGATTCAATAATTAATATAAAACCAAAACAAGCATATTTCTTTTGTATTATCATCATTAATATTGTGAATCATCATTTTATTTATTTATTTATTATTATTATTTTTTTTTTTTGAGAATTGTACAATACAATATTGTTAGAAAAAAAATTTCTTTATTGTCAAGATTGAAAACATGAATGCTTCTGTTTGTAGGTAAATAAACATACAATGCTTAATTAAATGTTTAATAAATTCATACTCTCTCATATTCTTTTTTAAATTACAAAAATTATGCAACTCTAATCAAGCAAATATATGACTGCATATTTTTACAAAAGCAAGCATATTTTTTTGTATTATCGTCATTAATATTCGCTATATTGTGAATCGTCATTTTCTTTTAAATCATATAACAAAATGTTAACAGAAAAATAAATAAATAAATAAAATTTCTTTTATTGTCAACATTGAAATATGTATGCTTCTGTCAATTGGTAAATAAACATACAATTCATGATTAAATGTTTAACGTTTAATAAATTCATACTGTCTCCATCCTTTTTTAAATTACAAAAATTATGCAAATCTAATCACACACATTTACGACTGACTCATACGGCATAACCACAATACAAAAATGGGAGTAATAACTAGATCAACTATTATAGTTATATTTATTAAAATCATTATCATTTTGTAATGTATTAATTACAAAATTTTTGTTGAGAATGTCAATTGCTTTTTATATTAATCGGATATTGTAGCATTAATTACTTTTTTAAACTGTTCAAGATACAACAATTCTTCTGCAGCAATTTGTATAATTTTATTATTTTTTAATATTCAAATTACAATATTCGTGTTATTATTTCATTGTAAATATTTCTTTCAATAATTTTATTTATATTATAATTGTAAATGAAATTTGATAAAATTTTTATCTGAAATTTATATTTACGATCAATTATTTTTATTTGTTTTTATATACAATTCTTTTATTAGAAAATATAGAATTTCTTTTATCACTGTATGCTTTGGAGAGTCAATTTTCCCCCTTTTTTTTAAGCTAAACATTTTTTTTTTTCGGGAAGTATCGCTTATCTCATGATTGTTTGGATATCATGGCTATTTTTTCTTCATTGTTGAATTTCTCCTCTGTTGTTCATTATTATCTATAACTCATCTATTGGAGTATTGTTTCAACTATTCGCTGACCCAAAGTTTACCTGAGGGCTTTCAACTTTCAGGTGACAAGTTCACCCATTTTTACCTTTACTGAAGCTGCACTAGTGTTGTTTTAGAACTTCCTGTGCGATTAGGTCATTCATATTATCCATCTCTTTGAATAAGAAATTATTCCCATTGTTTTCCATTATATTCTTTATGCGTCAGAAAATTTAATTTCTTTATTCAAAACGTAAAGAATTTTAAGTTTCTTTACGTTTTGAATTTGGTATTACAGAATGATGCGTATTTCAAATAGTAGGTTTATGAATTTGAAAAATTTCAAACGAATTAGAAAATAAGAAAAAAGTTTTTTTATTGATATATTTTCAATATTATAATTTTATATGAATTTATATAGAATTCGTCGTGTTTCTAAGGTGGACAAAGATATGGATCAAAGAAATTAAACTTCATAGTGATGTAAATGTTCAGAAATTTTAACTTTACTGAAAAATATATTGGGCTATGTTTCCTCTACTCTTTGAAGCGGCCTGATGGCCAGTTGGCTAACGCTGTGGCTTTTGTTACCACGGGCTTCATGTTCGATTCGTGAAGGTGGCATGGATATTTATTAGCGGTTCGGAATCCACGTTAAACAGAAGTCCCGGTCTAATTAGCCCAAAGTGTGCACAAAATGACCGTAAAGCGACAAACCAACTCTAAACCAAACAAACTCTTTGAAATAATATAGATTTTACTGATAGAACTTAAAAGTTGTCAGACAAGATCCATAAACATTTAATGATTTTGTGTAGTATTCAGTTGTTTTGCAGAATATTGTAAGAAAAAAAAGCTAATTTGATGTCTTAAAATGAATTTTTAATATTGTTATTTATCCATGTTGCAATACGTGAATAAGAAAACCTACATATTAAAAAAAGAATAGCCCCTAATTTTTTTTTTTTTTTATGTAAATTTTATTTTTAACACACGACCAATGATACATAACACTGAAACAACAATATTGCAGATAAGAAAGTCACAAAATAGTACATTTTCAACATGTACATTTTTTTTTATACAAATAAACAAATATATCGCAACAATACTGATTAAACACAAAACAAAACTCTGAATTAAATGTTTATTCAAACACACATTTCCGTAGAAGAAAAGAACTCTAAGGAAAAACTTTTCCCCAAACAGTACATATTGATAACACATAATATACACCCAAGCCGAATTGAAAAACCAAAAAACGGCAAATATGATATAGTCCATCTAGGACTTAAATGTATAAAATTTTGAAAATATAAAATCACTGAAAGTAACAAAAATATTTTACATATAAAAACCCTAGTATCTGAAGTATCACAATTTCATAAATCAGTAAACAAAATATCTTGCATAAATTTATGTACTATAAAGAAAGTAATTACAAAAGACATAATAAAATCAGTTATTTTCTTAAAAACAAATTTATTGCAAAATAATTATCTTGCATTATATTGAAGGCTTATTAATGAGAAATTCAGAATGCAAGAACAAGAATGCCTTTAATTTATTATATCAAATTAAATACAAAAATAAATTAATATAAAATGTAAAATTTAAAGTTTTAGAACATTATAAATTGCACACATATAAATCAATTAAAAAGAAGTAATTAATTTTAAAAATTTTGTAAGAATATCAAACCATAAATATTTATAAACCTAAAAGAAGTTATGTATACTTAAGAGATGGAAGTATCCATAACTTCAATAATAATAAAAAAAAATCAATTTTACGTTTAAAATTTTAAAATTTTAAAACATCAATTTCCTCTCTTTAATAAACATTCACTATACTACTTAAAATTGATTAAAATTATATGTTCAATGTGCATTCTATTGGGGATTTATTTAAATTTCACATGTGCAACTTTCTAAAGGAAAAGATTAGAAAAAAAGATTTTATAAAAATTAATTAGCTGTTTGTGATTTTAGTTTTCTGGTGATATGTATTAGATGAGCTAGAGATATGAAATATATGTACATGAAATGTTGACTTAATTTTGTAAATCAATCTTGAACTTTGATTTAAAATAGACATTCCATCAAAGATCTTCTTTAAAACTACAATTAAATAGACATTAAAAGCTTTCAATTAATTAAATTTAAACACTTGTAATGCTCTGATTAGACTGCTATAAATGTACAATTTTGCTTAAAGCTAGCTTAAAAATACATACGTAGCAAAATTGTTATGTAGCAGTGTAATATGAAATACTGGTAGCAAGACAAAATGCATGCATATAAGTTTGCTTATCGATTGCTACGTTATTTTCGATTAATCATTAATAAAATCGATCGGTTATTATATTACTCGATGGAAAATTTCAGCGAAAAATACAAGATTTTAAGCTGGAAAAAGGGAAACTTTTTATTAATTTAAATGAAAGATTGGATGTAAAAGCATATTTGTAAAGTTATTGCAGTAAGAACTGAGTAACTGGAAAGCATAGCTAACGTGATCAGCTAATGATGAATACCAGCATAATTTTATTGCAACACGGTTGCTTTTTCACCGGATGGTCTCACTACAATGGCTCTGCAAAATATTTCTTTTTGTTGAAGCCAGCTGTATGTGTTGTCAAACATCAAGATATCTGGAAATAAAAGTGAAAAGATCAGATTAAAAAATTGCTTCGTTATCATGAAGGTTTCTCGATACAAACTGATAAAAAGTAACATCATTGTTCCAGGAAGTATTCAATGACAAAATTGATTAATAGCTAAATGGAGGAGCATAAGTCATTTCCATTGTTACATGTATTATTTTCATAACTGATAAATTTTTAAGTGATTAAAAAGAGTTGTTTTCGTTGTAATCACCTTCATTTTGAAAAGGCGATTAAATTAAAAAATAAATATGATTTAATCCATTACTTAAACGTTTTTTTTTTGTTAATGTTTTAAGCTAATTTGTTATTTCTTTTGTATCTCATATGGAATCTGATTAAGAAAATATTGGAGCATAAGTGAAATAATGATTTTTAAATTAATTGTATGAGAAAAGTATCTATTTTGTCTTTAAAATTATTATGTTAATTAATTACGTGGTAAAGTGAACAGAAACAGATGTAGTTAAATCGAACGTATATGCCAATAATGCAATGACTTTTCGTGTAAAAAACAACAACATCGAATTGTAACTGAACATTTAAATGAAATAGACTTGAGACATCCTTAAAATAGGCAAATTAAAAGAATCCTATCTACAGATTTGAAAATACTTAGGTGCATATTGTTTTACATATTAAAAATGTTGATTTCTACTTGAAACTATTGTTATTGTCTTCAACTTATTTCAAAGATCAACCACATCCTCCTGTCTGCTATATCATGACATTAAGCGAATTATTACAGGTAGAGTTTAAGGATGACGGGCTTTAAATATTTCCAACTCTGTAAGTGAGAAGACTTGGGGTTCCTTATTGGATAATTCCATTCCTTGCGATTTGCCTAAGACTTGTTTTGTTAATTTCAGGATAACAACTGGACATGACTATCTTAGGAAGCACCTTTACAGGTTTGACTGGCAGACTCTCCAACTTGCCCACTTTGTTTGACTAATTGCGCCATGAGTGAGGACCACTTGAACTACTGTCCTGGATTTATTGACGTAATGGTTATAGACACTACAAAAGACTAATTGTTTTGTATGCGATTCTGAACGGGTCAGTCATAGACTGTTGGGGGTCATAGCTAGGTCTGGCGTAGGATTTAAAAAAAAAAAAAAAAAAAAAAAAAAAAAAAAAAAAAAAAAAAAAAAAACTTATTTCAAGATTATCAACATTTCTTCAGGTTCAGTATATGGAATGTCATGTGCAAATATGGACCATCTAGGCAACCCCTTTCAAAATTAGAAATTTTATGTCGTTTTCACATATATTGCTTTTATTACAAGATGGCCAGAAAAAGCATATTTGAGGAATTAATTACGTTTGTATTTTTATTCCGAATTTAATTCATTTGAACCGTTTCAAATTGTACTTTTTTTTATTTATATTTGAAAGATTTTTAAAATTCAAAATTATTTTCAATATACGAAAATATTTTCGGTATCTTAATAATCAAATATTCGATATCTTAATATAACATATGAAAAGAATCAAAATATTTTACACCAACCTATTAAAACTTCATGAAATAAGTGAAAATTACTCAGTTAAAGCTACTTTTTTTTAAAAAAACATGTTAACACATCTTTGTATTGAAATTTTTTCTGAATTCGAACTTTTTTTTCAATTTATAATTTTTTATTTTATCATAACTAACCAAAATCAAAATATATTTTTATTAAAACCAAGACAAGCCAGCTCATATTTTGCAGTTGTTTTGATAAAGTCACCATTCTAAACTATCAAAATGTTATTTATGTTCTGCAAATTCATTTCTTTTAACCACATTTTGATTTTATTGGTCTTGTCACAAACGTACAGGTAAAGGCAGACATAAAAGCTATAATAGTTAAAGAAGTAAGTAAGAATAGGAGTACGGTTCCTGTCTGAAAAGAGACAAGTCTGCGATACAAAATAAATCTTCTGTATAAATTTACAGACTAATAACTTTCATAATTATCTCATCAATCAATTTTTCCTGTCAACTGTCTTAAGATACGTCTCTTCAAATATACTTTTTAAAAAACTAATATATTTTAGATTTGGAATAAATTATTTCTAAATCAACCAAAATTTCAAGTGAAAGATGATTTATGAAATAATTTAATTCAATTGCGTGGATTTATGAAAAAATGTAGGTATAAATATTTACGCAACATAATGATAGATGTGGGATTATAGCTTACTTGCAATATTTGAAATTCATTCAAACTCACAAAAAAATTTAATTATCTAATTATTTGGGGGTTTTTTTTTTGAAGAAAATTTAATTTTCAATTATCTCATTTTATTTTTTTTATTCGTGTGTTTGTATATGTATATTATATGCAACAGTAGTATCACAGAAAACTTTAAAATTAAGTATGTTATTCATAACAGACAACAATTTTATAATTAAAATTTGCATTAAAATCCAGTTTCTCTAAATAATAACTTTTACTTTTCCCGTTATTTGAAATAATATTTTTGACTAAATAAATATTTACGCACATTAAAATGTTCATTCAATTAAACAGATTTTAAAATCAATTCGACGAGTTTAAATAACTAAAAACACAAAAAATAAACACAAAAAAAAACGTAAAACGAGTTCAAAACATAACATTTTACTGCTCATGAATTTTATTTAACTACGTTTAAAATGTATGTATTTTATTTATGTGAAAGATTTTAATTTAAAATATTTATTTTAAAATTTGTAATTACATTTACATTTGAGTATTAAGAGCCGAAAAATAAGCGAATTTGAATCCCTTTAGCAGTTATATTTAACATAATTCTTATTTTCCGATTTTAAATTACTGTGTATTAAGCGTCTTACGCATTGCAGATAAATAAAAACGTCATATCAAAATTTTTTTCTTTGCTATTGTGGCGCCATCTATTAGAAAATAACAGAAGCGCTTTACAAATCGGTAGTTTTAAAGTGTCTTGAGTTGTTAATTAAAAGTTATTTTTGTTGCAGTTTGATTGGAGGTGGAAAAAAATGGAGTCAAAATGAAAAGTAGAATATTTTCTTCTTAAATTCTTATTTTTATATTGATAAATTTTTTCTAAAATATTATTCTTAAGGAAATAAACAATTTTTAATTTGGAATAATAATTTAAAAAAAACATATATTAAAAAATTCTACGTTTGGGAATATTTTAATTAAAATTTATATTTGGCTTCCGTTTATTACAGAGATAAAAACACTGAATTAACTAGAATTATTACTGAATTATAATTCCATATCTGTTTGAAAATCAAATTTGAAATTATTATTATTATTTTAATTTTAAAAGTTATTTATATAAATTTTTAATATTTTTTTTAAAAATACAAATTATTCAGCATTTTGTTTATTATTATTATTAACAATTGTCATATTTATTAATTATGTTTCTTTGTTATTTTTGGATTACTTATTGACAATTTATGCTATTGAAAATTAGTTAATAAAAATGGTTAAATAGAAATTTACAAGAATATCGGAAATGATAGCGTTGTATATTTATTTAATTAATATATGAATTGCAGAATTTCTCCTCTCCGATATCTTGTATTTTCTAAATGAGATTCGAAATAATGTCGGTAAATAACGGACAAAAAATGTTTATTGATTAAAAAAAAAAAAAAAAAAAAAAAATACCTTTAAATATGAAATATATGTATTTTAATGCCTTGAAATTTACTTAATATATATCATTTAAAAAAAAATTCATACATTTTTCTTTTCTATGTGCATATCTTAATTTTTTTTGTACATTGGATAAATCTTGTAAAATGATTTCTTAAATTCTTTTGTTAATGTAATTTAAAAAGCATAATTAATATAGTTCACTCAAATAATAAAATGAAAAAATATATATATATGCGTAAGGTATTAATTAATAATTTTGTAAAAATGTTAGACATAACAAATATAGAGTACAAATTAAACAGATCCGGCATGGTCTAGTGGTTAGGATACCTGGCTCTCACCCAGGAGGCCCGGGTTCGATTCCCGGTGTCGGAAGTTATTTTTATTTTGTGCTATTTATGATAGGACAATTTCATATTAAAAATTTGTATGTAATTATATATTTTAACAATATAGTAAACGTAATAAAATAATAAATAATAAAATTCGTAATGACTCAAAGAAGAAATACGTTTTCGTTACCTTAAAAATGAGATTACGTAACTATACAATTTTTTGTGCTTTTGTTAAAAAAGTTAAATTTTTAACTTATGTTTTAAACGTGAATGTATGTTGTATTAAAATTTAAGGCATAATTTAAATAGTATATGTTTCATTATAAAAACTTCGTTAAAATTTAGAAAAATAAACTTATTTTTTAAAAATCTAACTACTTATTTCGGGGATAGCTTGATTGAAGACTTATCTGCACTTTTTAACAGTACATATGCTCCCACAACTTGGGAATGGGAATATAAGTTTTGTAACGTGCTCCCTCCTACGCAACCATATTTCCTCCTACGTAATGCAAGAGAGCCACTTGTGGCGTTCAGAAGAAATCGTCAGCTGGCATCGAGACTCTTACCCGAGAGAAAGTACGGTGCAATTGGCGCTGCCATTAGTTACAATCTCTCAATCCGAGAGGAAATGAAAGTATTTACAGCTTAAAAGTGGAATCCTTCCACGAATCTTTAATTGCATATCTTTAAATGTGTTGCATTTTGTATCTTTAATTGGGGTGTTTATGTGCTTGTAAATAAAGCTGTGTGCTCTTAAAACTGTGTCTCAACCCAACCACACCCAGATCCAGCTGCATAAACAAACGACTCACACTACAATTTGTAAATATAAGTTTTTCAATGTCTTTGTGTGTGTGGGAATGAAAGAGATAGGCAGGGGGATGTATTCAATGAGAAATTCTTTAAATCTTGAATTGGAAAAAAAAAACCAGTACAATCTCCTCGGAGCTTCTTGCTGTCAATGATGAATTTTTGACAATTTATACTTTTATAAAAACATATTTTGAGTTTATGTCTTGAGACCCAAATATAAAGTCTACACTATCTGCGAGATAGCATAGCTTCATTTATAATAATGTCATCAACCTCAAAAGAAGGTCGCAAGTAATTGATTACTACATGTTAAGCAATAGGGAAGTTCATCCACGTTCTCGCCTGTTGAATTGTTTAAATAAATCTGAAACTTTCAACAGACAAGAATGTCGATAACTTTTCCATTTGACTTTTAAAAAGTTTTATAATTCTAGTATTCCTTTTTGATGACATCGTATTCTTTATTTTATTTGAAAAATTGTCTAGTCCACACTATCTGCGAGATAGCATCGCTTCATTTATAATAATGTCAACAACTTCAGAAGATGTTCGCAATTAATTGATTACTACATGTTAAGCAATAGGAAAATTTATCCACAAAAATAGCAAAAATTCATTCACATTCTCGTCTGTTGAATTATTTAAATTAATCTGAAACTTTAAATATTTCAACCGAAAAGAATGTGGATGAACTTATCAGCTTGACTTTTAAAATTTTTTGTAATTTTAGTATTCCTTTCCAATGACAATGTATTCCATATTTTATTTGAAAAATTGTCTAGTCCACACTATCTGCAAGATAGCATCGCTTCATTCATAATACTGTTATTAACTTCAGAAGTTCGCAAGTAATTGACTACTATATGTTAAGCAATAGGAAAATTTAACCACAAAAATAGCAAAAATTCATTCACATTCTCGTCTGTTGAATTATTTAAATAAATCTAAAACTTTAAATATTTCAGCAGGCAATAATGTCGAAGAACTGTTCAGTTTGACTTTTAAAAAGTTTTGTAATTCTAGTATTCCTTTTCGATGGCATTGTACTCCATATTTTGTAAAATCGTCAAGTACTTACATGTTCCTGGAATTTCGCACAGGTACATTCCTGTTTCACATGCAACGTGGGCCTCTACTCGTTGTTTAGGTATGAGTTCTTTAGGTTTGTTTTGTATGGAATTTACAGATTGAAAATAGAGTCCAAAACCAATGTCTTTATTCTCCGTTTCGAACTCCCATTCTATGTGAGAACCAGGCTCTTCGACATCGAGGGTAATATTCACTTTGGACATTCTAGAGACGTGTAATTTCTTCACTCCAGGTTGGGAGCACAGCCTATTTGAAGAGTTGCGAAGATAGTAGGAGGTTGGTACTGTACCACCCAAATTGGCCTATTCAATAAAATGATTGATTTTAAAAATAAGGTTTGATTAGCATGTGCATTGCATTATGTTTCTATTAGATACATTAAAAAAGTAATTCTTTTTTAAATTGCATAACATGTTTTTAAATAATATTGAACACACACATGCATATAATTAAAAGCCATGTAAAAAAATCATGAACCAAATAAAATAAATGAATTATTTGAGGGAGGGGGGGGATTTGACCAAGCATTTCAAGGAAAACTTGCTATAAAACTATACCAAAGAACTTTATTTTTCAGCTTGGAAATAGAAGAACAATGTGCAAATTAAGAGCTAATATATTAGACTAAAATGAGGTTAGATCATAATGTAAATTGCATTATGTTTCTAATAGCTACATTAAAAAAGTAAATATTTTTTAAAATTGCAAAACATGTTTTCAAATAATATTAAACCCACACGCATATATATATATATATATATATATATATATATATATATATATATATATATATCTAATTAAAAGCCATGAACCAAATAAAATAAATGTATTATTGGGGGGAGGGATTTAACCAAGCATATTGACCTAGAGGAAAATTTGCTATAAAGGATACTAAAGAACTTTGTTTTGCAGTTTGGAAATACAAGCGCAATGTGCAAATTAAGAGCTAATAATAATGTAGAAGTAATTGTTTATATCCAAAACAATAATAAGAATGTGTTTCATAAACAATTAAAGAGCAGATATTTTTAAATAGTATGTATTTATTTAGAATTTATAAGACAAATTATATCCTCTTATACTGTCTTTTTAACTAATTTTTCATAGTTGCCTATTGTTTCTTGCCGAATTAAAAAAAATTTTAGAAAAATACTTAGCTTATAGTTGTAGCATAATGATTAAGTAACCCAAGCTCAATTTCGCATATTAAAATAAGAATAATATTTTCAATTCTAGGCATTTATTAACTAAACAAACATTTACGAAACCCAAGTAATTCTTTTTTGCATCCATTTAGAATTAAAGTAAATATTTTGAAATAAGAACGTAAATTAAAAAAAGAAATTTTTACACAAAAATTATGTGTGTTCTATTTTTGTTTTGGAATTTATCTGTCCTACAAAGTATCTGTCAGACATTTTATGATTTTGCATATTTTGTTACAATTATTTATTTGTATCACTAAACTGTAATATATTCTAGAATCCAGATGACTTTCAAATGAATAATTTCGTTACTTACTACGGAGGGACACTTAGGATTACCATCTGGATCAGTTCTTACTCCGCCAAGAAACATTGGGAGTTCTTTTTCGTCAATATAATTTAGCAGTTCTTCCTTCCACCCTTCTGTTGAATAAAGCGCATTTTCAATAAAATATCTTCATTTTACCAAATAACAAAAATAACTTTGAAATAAATTTAACTGTAATATTAAAGTATCCGAAAAGTTACAAAAAAGTCACTAAATGTTGCTTTTGTTTAAATGAGTTAGTTTATGCAAAGTTTTGTTTGAATTTATTAATTGCAAAAACTTATCAGATGATATATAAAAATTTAGATTTAAAGTTTCTTTCAATTTAATGTTTTTATTTTTTTTAAATAAATTTTTTGAAGTGGAAAAAAAAAATATTCTTGGATAATAGAAAGAAACCATAAAATTATAAACATAATGTACAATGTTATGGCATTTTTTTTCATACGGGAAGAGTTTTGGCAGTTCATTCCCAGGAGAGAGGAATGTATATTCTTTGACTAGTACATAATAACAACCTATCACTCAAATTTGAATTTGATTTCAAATTTGACAACAGACAAGCAGTGTTGTGGGTAGTAATATTACATGCAATTAGTGTTTTGTTCTAATGAGAACAATCTGTCACTCAAACCTGATATCAGATATTCAGTGTCATGTATAATGAGACTCATGAAATTAGCTATTGTCTGTACTACCTTCACAAGTCAAAACAATTACAGATGGAATATGGATTACACCGTGAGTTGTTCCATCGTGATTGGTAATCGATCATGAGCTGAGAAATGTCTATTCAAATGAGAAGCGAGGGAAGCTGAACAGATATATAAGATATATATAAGATATAACAGACATATAAGATATATATAAAATATAACAGATATATAAGATATAACAGATATATACACTGAAGTGACAAAAGTCATGGGATACCTCTTAATATCGTGTCGGCCCTCCTTTCGACGTGGCATGGACTCAACAAGTCGTTGGAAGTCTTCTGCAGGAATATTGAGCCATGCTGTCTCGATAGACGTCCATAATTGTGAAAGCGTTGATGGTGCAGGATTTTGGGCACGAACAGACCTCTCGATGATGTCCCATAAATGCTCGATGGGATTCATGTCGGGCGATCTAGGTGGCCAGATCATTCGTTGGAATTGTCCAGAATGTTCTTCAAACTAATCGCGAACAGTTGTGGCCCGGTGACATGGCGCATTGTCATCCATAAAAATCCCATCGTTGTTTGGGTACATGAAGTCCATGAATGGCTGCAAGTGATCTCCAAGTAGCTGAACATAAGCATTTCCAGTCAATGTTCAGTCAAGTCGCACCAGAGGACCAAGTCCATGCCATGAAAAAACAGCCCACACCATTACGGAGCCACCACCAGCTTGAACAGTGCCTTGCTGACAGTTTGGGTCCATAGCTTCGTGGGGTCTGCGCCACACTCGAACCCTACCATCAGCTCTTACCAACTGAAATCGTGACTCATCGGACCAGGCCACGGTTTTCCATTCATCTAGGGACCAACCGATATGCTCACGTGCCTACGAGAGTCGCTGCAAACGATGTCGTTCTGTCAGTAAAGGCACTCGAGTCGGTCTTCGGCTGGAATAGCCCAAGAAAGCCAAATTTCTCCGCACATTTCTAACAGACAAGTCCCTTGTACGTCCCACATTGATTTCTGCGATTATTTGACGCAGTGTTGCTTGTCTGTTAGAATTTACGACTCTTTGCAGACGTCGCCGGTCTCGGTCGTTAAGTGCAGGCGGTCGACCACTGCGCTGTCCATGGTGGGATGTTATGCCTGAAATTTCATACTCTCGGCACACTCTTGACACAGTGGATCTGGGAATGTTGAATTCCCTAACGATTTCCGAAATGGCATGACCCATGCGTCTAGCTCCAACTAACATTCCGCGTTCAAAGTCTGTTAATTCCCGTCGTGCGGTCATCATCACGTCAAAACCTCTTCACATGAATAACTTGAACAGAAATGAAAGCACTGCGAAAGCACTGCGCATTTATACCGGTTCTACGCGATGCTACTGCCATCTGAAAATTTGCATATTGCTATCCCATGACTTTTGCCACTTCAGTGTATATATATATATATATATAAGAACAGATAAATAAACAGATCAATTTATCATTTTAGTTGTGATATTTATGTTTAATATATATGTATATAATATATATAAGCTTTATTTTGACGTATTAAAGAATTGAAATATTAACAAAATAAACTTTAAAAATTAGTAAATGATACATACCCTTTCCAAAGATGTGGATTTTGTTCAAAGTAGTTCCTGTAAATAGTGGCTTCACCACGCTAAAGAGTAGTGTAAAGTAAACAGAAGCTGAAATTTAATAAAATTTTCTCAGTTATTTTTGTATTATATTTACGTCTTGAAGATATTGTATATGCTCAATAATTTCAGATTTTGTATTATTTTTGTAAATAAAAAGCAATTCTTTGAAGATTGAAAGATTCCTTAAAAATCTATTACAATATGCATTTTATTTATAATAATCTATTATAATATTTTGCACTATAAGTTAAAAGAAAGCGATGAGAAAAATATATATAATAATACTAAGATGTATGTATTAAAAAATAAAATCCTGCCGAAAAATTAAAAAAAAATCTCATAATATTTGAAATTCAAACTTTTATATTATATTTTTCTATTAAACAGAGCTTCTAGAGTTTTTATTTCAAACACATGAAATAGTTACCCAATAATGAAATTTGTAAATTAATCTAAAAAATTAAGTTTAATTGTATTTGGCATGCATTATGAATTCATTAATTGGATTTTGCATTCATTATGAATTCGTTAGTTGAATTTGGCATTCATTATGAAATCATTTTTAAAGTGATTACTAAATTTCAAATAAACCACTTTAATATCGTTGAAAATGTGTTATATGTTTTCTGATCAAGTCTCAGTTAAAAATTTAACATTGTTGAAAATGTAACAGTTTTTGAAAGCTCACATGCATTGTTAACAGTATATTAAAAAAATCTAATAAAAATAAATTAAAATATATCGCATACTAGGCATCTGAAGTCGCATATGTTAATTGTTTAAATAAAATATATTGTTCATGTTATATGTGCTACTTTAAAAAATATGAGAAAATTTATTCTTATCCATTGAAAACTTTATTTTATCGATTCTCATAGGTTAAATGTTACTATGAATTTGTTTATTTTTATTAATTTATTATCTGATAATATATTAATAATTTTATAAAGTTTATTTCAGTTCTAAATTACTCAATGCGACATTACTGTAGAGAATTATTCTATGTATTACATTAAATGGAATAAATGCTTATTGCTTGAAGTTAAATGAAATTAAATGTACAATCTGATATTTTGATTTATTTGAACTTACCGCTACTAAGAAATTGAATCGCTTTATTTTATTTTTTTCTCATTTTTTTCACACGATATTTTATTGATTCTCATAGGTTAAATGATGCGACGAATTTGTTTATTTTTATTAATATATTATCAAGTAATAATATATTAACAATCTTATAAAGTTTATTTCAGTTTTAAATCACTCAATGCGGAGAATGATTCTTTGTATGAAATAAATGCTTATTACTTGATGTTAAATGCAATTAACTACACAATCTGCTATTTTGCTGGCAATTTGAACTTCCTCCAACTAAGAAATTGAATTGTTTTATTTCATTTTTTTCTCATTCATAATGTTATTTTATTCTTTGACAATGAATGTTGCATGGTAATGGTTTGTAAGAAAAAAACATCACTTATTTAAAACCAATGGATGTAATATTGTACATACAATTTTGAGCAAGTTGTTCATTAAGATTATAAATTCATTGAATTCGTAAGGGTATTAAAAGGATAATGAAAACTTAAATACCATTTATAATGTAAGCTTTAAGTAACCTCTCTGGGTAATGAGCTTCGTATGTCATCATTAGATATGCTAGCATTTGCAGAGCTGAAAAAAAAAATCAATGTTTATATAAATGTGTTTTTACATATCAGTTCCTTTAGTAAGTGTTAATGAAGGTTGATATGATAATGATGATTTGATAGGTAGATGATTCTATGTTAAACACATAATTCGATTTGAGGTTATTCTGAAAATATATTTAAAATTGTAAAATAGTCTAGTTCCAAAAAATATTTCATTATATAAAATATTTTTTTTAAATATAGGCCGCTTTTGAGTGTAATGTATTAAAACAATAAGTAATTTATATTTAGTAAAGATTACATTAACAAAGGCGAAAGATTGGCATCAAACATAATAAAAATTTGATAAATTATACATTAAGCAATTGATATAATAAAAATTAATATATGTATAGTAAGAAATATCCATGTAAAATGAAGATTATTTTGAAAAAAATATGAAATGAAATTGGTTAATTTCAAAAGTTTTAGTGGTTATATAAGTGAAGATTATTTAATTTGATGTGAAGATTATTTCATTGATATGAAGATTATTTCATTTCATGTGAAGATTATTTTCATTTCATGTGAAGATTATTTTCATTTCATGTGAAGATTATTTTCATTTCATGTGAAGATTATTTTTATTTCACATTATATAATGTGAAATAATTATATAATAAATAATAATTATATAATTAATAATAATAATAATTATATAATTAATAATAATAATAATTATATAATGTGAAATTTATTTTTATTTCACATTATATAATGTGAAATAAAAATATTTTTCATTACGTAATTTTTAAATGTAAAGGTTTTTTTTACACAAGTTAGATAAAAAAAATCGCTATATTTAAAATTATTCAAGAGCATCTATGCCTGAAATATTTTATTATACAATAATTGCTGCATTTATTATAAAAATATTTTATGAATACAGAATTTTTAAAATTTAATCATAAACATGTTTCAAAACAATCATAAAAATGTGCTTTACTAAATAATGGATGGATTGGTATTCATAATGTGCTATAAAATTAAAATTCTAAAGACAGAAAAAAAAAAGTGTAAAAGACTTACTTGGCTTATGTGTAGCTTTGGCAAATGTATAATTATCGAAATCAAAAATGTAAATCCACTGCTCTAAATTGCTCCCAGTCTATAAGGAAAGATTATTTCATTAATAATTTGACACAATACAAAAATTAACGAGAAATATGCATGAGAATATTATGGCAATTAAAAAAAGGAATGATTATTCAATTTCTGCAATACATTAGAGAGTTTTTGCATACCGTATTTTGGACGTCCGTTAGCTTTTTCTCCCTCGCGCGCATGCTCATAGGAAATTGCGCATGCGTATCTGTAATAATTTTTCCTGTGCGCATGCGCGCTAGGGAGAAAAAGCTAACGGACGTCCAAAATACGGTATGCAAAAACTGTGTCTTTGTTAAATTTTTATTACAAAGAAGGGTACAACTTAGATTTCTATTGAATACTTACATATGAAGAAAAAGAAAATGAAAAGATTGTATCTATAAGAAAAGGGCTTTAAGATTTAAAATTAAAATTTTAGAAATTTAAATATAATTATTTGCATTTTATTTGTAATAAAAAAAAATACCCGTAAATTTCTTTATCTCATTCTTTGGATAAATGCATTTTTTTTTTTGAAAAATATGCAATAAAAGAGTTAATTTTTTGTGACTGTTACAAAGATTCAGTTTTATTTTAAATAGAAAATTTGGAAGAAATAGAAAAGGAATTTGGAAGAAATAGAAAAGGAATTTGGAAGAAATTTTTTATAGAAAATTTGAGTTTAGTAATAAAACATAACATATGTTCTCATGCAATAACAATAAATTATACAATAAATAAGAGTGGTTAACAATAAATTATTAAAATAGAAATGAAAGTTTCGAATACGTTTTTATATTAAAAGTTTCATACCGTTATAAATTAACAACTTAAGTTAAAATATGTTTTGAAGGAAATACATTGACTTTGTCTCTATAATCAAATGGTTTTATAGAGTTCTCATAGCTAATTCAAACACAATATTATGTATTCTTTAATATATCAAAGGTAGAATATTTATTTCTAAAATAATTAGAAATTTGTTTAATGAAATAAATTAATTCGTTAATAAACTTTTACTTACCACTTTATTTATTTTTTTCATATACACAGAATCAGATTCTAATTCTTTAACCACAGCTTTAATGCAGTCATTTTTCTTTGCAGATTTTAACAGACCTATTAAAAATTTCCATGTATTAATTTGATTCTATAATATTACGTTTAAAAATAAATAATGCATGATTATCTATATTACTGCATTATATTGATGGTAAGAAAACAATTTAATATAAAAGAAATAGACAAAATAAATATAATAAAAAATATTAATGAATACAAGTATTAATAAACGACGTTTGGATGTCAAAAATAAAATTTTGAAAGTTGTAAAATAGCAGCTAATTTTATAACTGAAACATTGTGATTATCATAAATCAGATATTTAAATATTTAAGTATTAAATTATTTAGACATTTAAATATTTAGGTATTTAACTATTTAATATCAGGCATTTAAATATTTAGGAATTTAAATATTCAGACATTTAACTATTTAATATCAGTTATTTAAATAATTAGGTATTAAAATATTTAGACATTTAAGTATGTAATATCAGACATTTAATATTTCATTGAATTTTGAGCATTTTCTATTATACCTTGAGGTTTTTTGACTGCACCTGAATGAGGTAAAAATTAAAGGACATGATGATGACAAAATAAAATTAATTTTATGCTGAAATTCAATTTACATAAAGTTTTATGAATTAAATTTAGAAAAAAAAAATTAAACTGCAATTTCTTTTACTGAGAGATGAATTTCTATTTAAATTGTTAACATTTTTAACAATTGGGGAACAATCAATTAAAAGACTTAGTTCAACATTGCTTCATAAAGATTCTTTTTTAAACATTTATAATAAATATTGTGCTGTACTTTCACATAGAGGCACAGAATATACAAATAAGTATTTTCTAACAAATAAATTCTACACGGTATTAGAATTTTAAATAAAAATATATATCATCTAATTCATATGAATTAATCGCAAACTGTTAACTTTAAAAATGAGAGCTTTTTGCAAAAATACATAAATTAATGGCATTTTATATAAATACTGTTTTTTATAACTGATTATCTTACAAATGCATCCAGTGTTTAAATATACAATTTTTTTAACATTTATCTCTTACAAATATTTTTTATGCAAAATAAATATTATATGTACATTCTGGGGCAGATTTTTGGATGCTGTTTAAAAGCTATTATTTTATATATCTTAGATTGCACTTGAATTAAAAAAAAATAAATAAAATTTTTAGCCGTGACCATTACAAAAACCTTTTCGGGGACAATTAACAGTTATTTGTTTAATGAAATTTAGTCTCTTAAATGTGTTTTATAAATTTTGAATGAACTAAATTTATATATTTAATTTCAATCATGATATTAATAATTATTACTCAATAATTTCAATTTAAATATTATCATACCCTTAAGCATCCATGGTACCAAAATTTCAATTATGACATTAATAATTATAATACAATAATTTCAATTTAAACATTATCATACCCTTAGCATCCATGGTACCAAAACTTAAGTAACGGACAGGATTTCCTGCTTTGGTCAATCCAATTAAGCTCATAGGAAAATACTTAACCACCTGGAAGAAAATGAATAATTTGATAAATGCAAAAATCAATTAATTGCATTTTGAAAAGTGAAATTGATCATTTTTAGTATTTTTTCCTTTACTTCCATTTAAAAACAAAAGCACACAAAATTAATTCAAGGAAAGTAAAATTAGTAATCGAATTGCACTAATTTTTCATTTTTAAATTAATTGTACAACTCATTTTTCAATTATAAAAGTGATGACATTCATTTCTTATTTTAAACATTATGAATCACAATAGTAAAATCCTATTTTCCAAGAATCCGATTTTTCCTCAAAATTAAAAATATACATTTTCTTTAAATTACTGCGAAATTTAAACATCTGATGTGATATGTGTTGTGAGACTGTACACCTGGACTAGATAATTATCATTAAAGATGGTTTAAAAAATTTTCATTTAAGTACAAAGGTAAATAATAAATTTAAATAATTACTATAAATGTTTCTTGTCTGCAAATAAGGCCTTTTATGGGTTAAGAAATCTGTTTAAATCACAGTTTCTATGCGGAAAAACTAGATTCTTGCTATATAAAACCCTTATTAGACCTATTTTGGTCTATGGCACTGAAATATGGACTTTGGCAAGATCTGATGAGACCCATTTGGGTATATTTGAGTGAAAGATTTTAAGGGCTATTATTGGAGGTGTTAAGGCTCGTTCCCACCGAGGCGAGAGACGTGAAGATTCAAGAGACAAGCGACAAAATTCTTTCGACCCCTTCACAGCGCAACGTCAGAAATAGCATTACGCCTAGTGAAAAACCGCTTCGAGTTGAAAGTTGGCCAACTCCAAGCGGCGGACTGCAAGCCGGTTTCAGGCGACAGCGGTGAGGCTAGTGATTGGTCAAATGTTTTCGCTTGCAGCTTTCTCGCCTTGGTGAGCACGAGCCTTTACGGAAAGGGATTGTTGGAGACGACGGTACAACGGAGAAATTTATAAATGCTATGAAGACCCAGATATCATAAAATTTATTAAGATCAATAGATTAAACCGGGCTGCTTATGTATTTAGAATGAATGATTTAAATCCTGTAAAAAGGCTCGTTTTTGCAAAGCCACAGGGACAAAGAGGAAGAGGGCGACCCAAGTTGCGATGGATGGACATTTTAAATTTCTTAACATTTATTTAGCTTTTCTGATTAATGATTATTTTCTACAATACGTGATTACAAGTTGAGAAACCACAGGGACAAAGAGGAAGAGGGCGACCCAAGTTGCGATGGATAGACATTTTAAATTTCTTAACATTTATTTAGTTTTTCTGATTAATGATTATTTTCTACAATACGTGATCACAAGTTAAGAAACAATTTTTTTTATGTATATTTAATTTTGCTACATATCTTCTTAAACCTTTAGTTTTTTAAATATTTTCTTGACCGCATATTAGAATGCAATATTCTCAATTGCCGTAGGATTTCATAATGTTCTTTATACTTATTTTTACACCTTGAATTAATATTATATTTAGAATGAATTTTAAATTTGATTTTAGCTTATGAATAAGCAGCAGAACAATTTTATATATACATCATATTCACAAATATTTAAAAAATAACTCTACCTCTGGTGGCTGATATTTGTCAATATTATCTATGTCGTTCTTTTTTCTCCATTGCAAGTGCTACAAATGAAAACAACATATGTTAAATAATTCATTGAATTATAAAAATAAATACTAAATGATAAGAAATAAGCGCAGTATCAAAATGAAGTATAATGATAACAATAGAAAAACTTTCATGAAAATGCATTAACTATTTATCAAGAAATCCCTATATATACAAAGTAAAGGAATTAAAGTTAACTACTTGTGTAAAAATTTTTCTTTTAAATAATTGATGAAAAATAATATTATGAAGACAAAGTCTGAGCAATAAAATATTGCTGGAATTAAAAATAAATAACGTTAGAATATATTAATAAACTTAACTTAGTTTTAAAATTAAACGAATAGGTATATATAAACTATTATATTAAGTATTAATAAAAATTAAGTATACATTTGTACTTAATATAATAATAAAGTTATATTATTTCTATTGTTAAAATTTTATTAAACTGCCTTGATTTCATTATTATTTTTTTTTTCATTAATACTTCTGTAGTTTTTACAGTCACGAAAGTCACTTACTACTCATAATTTAAAACGTAATTTTTTGCTATAAATGTTTCGTTTTAAATGTATTAATTGTCAACGTTATTTAAATTTATGTTAATGAGTTAACGAATAAATAATGTTAGGATATATTAATAAACTTCACTTAGCTTAGCTTTAAAATTGAACAAATAGGTATGTATACTGTTATATTAAGTATTAATAAATATTAAATATTTATTATATTAAGTACAAATGTATACTTAATGAGTTTATATTATTTCTATTGTAAAAATTCTATTAAATTGCCTTGATTTCAGTATTATTTTTTTTTTCATTAATACTTCTGTAGTTTTTACAGTCACGAAAGTCCCTTACTACTCATAATTTAAAACGTAATTTTTTGCTATAAATGTTTCGTTTTAAGTGTATTAATTGTCAACTTTATTTAAATTTATGTTAATGAGTTAACGAATAAATAATGTTAGGATATATTAATAAACTTCACTTAGCTTAACTTTAAAATTGAACAAATAGGTATGTATACTGTTATATTAAGTATTAATAAATATTAAATATTTATTATATTAAGTACAAATGTATACTTAATGAGTTTATATTATTTCTATTGTAAAAATTCTATTAAATTGCCTCGATTCCATTATTTTTTTCATTAATATTTCTGTAGTATTTACAGTCACGAAACCCACTTACTACACATAATTAATAAAATTATTTTTTGATATAATTGTTTCGTTTTAAATGTATTAATTGTTAACGTTATTTAAATGTATGTTAACGAGTTAGCGAATAAATAATATTAATATATGTTAATGAACTGAACTTAGCTTAACTTTAAAATTGAACAAGTAGATATATCTAGATACATCTATATATATATATATATATATTTGTTATATTAAGCATTAATATTAATAAATATTAAGTATTTATTATATTAAGTACAAGTGTATACTAATAAAGTTATATTATTTCTATTGGTAAAATTCTATTAAACAGCCTTGATTCAAATTGTTTTCATTAATATTTCTGTAGTTTTTACAGTTATAAAAGCTTCTTATTACACCTAATTAATAATGTTATTTTTTTTATATAAATGTTTCATTTTAAATTTATTAATTGTAAAAAATCTTTAGTTGTTATTTAAATGTGAGTTAAAGAGGATGAACCATAGCAAACTTTAAATCTGCATTATTAGCAATTTTGAAATCCTCATTCATACCTCAAGCTCAAGAGGTTTGATAATCAGGTATTTTTAATAAGGGTCATTCAAATGCGTATTTAAATGTTGCTTAATTATAAGGAAAATATAGCTATATTTTAAGCAAATCTCATTCATTTTCATAATGAAATAAGTAGGAAAAATAAATTCATAATTTTTCCTTAATTGATATTGGCCTTATAATTTTCCACATTAAATTATTGTGGCGCAACAAAGATTATTATGCAAAATACAATATTACGTAATTCAATCTCAGATAATAGTTATAAAAGACATAGATACAACGCACTGATATTGCAATCGAAGAAGTAACTACTTGTTGTTTCATGTGTTTAAACTATAAATTTAAAACCAAACAATGAAACTTTTTAAAATCAAATTAATAACAACAACAATAAATAAATAACTATCTTAATTTAAATAATAATTAAAAAATAAATTTAGTGAATAAATTTAAAACGAAATCAAAATTTGGATAGCATTGTTTCCTTTTCCTTTTATGAAGGAAAAAACACTATTTTGGAGTTACTCAACTATGGACGTCAATTAACTGTTTTATGACAATTCACCTCACGATCTAGAAATGAACCTCACGAAAGCTTAGAATTATGACCTTACATCGCCTTTTTAGCACGTTTTTCCTTTAGAGTATTTCCAAACTCAATGAAAACGTTTTTCAAAAGTGGTAATCTTCGAAAATGAATCGAAAAAGAAAAGCGCCTGTCAGTTCTAATTTTATAAAAGGATCGCTTTTGTATTTCTTGATGGCAGTATTTATCTTCGCTAACAGTTATTGATCATTTGGGTGAAATTGTTCGTCAATTTCCCCTTTTTCAGGATAAATGATTTATTACAGTAAAACAAGTATTATAAAATATAATTTATTAAATAATTTTGGTTACTTACATTTCGAAGCATCTCTTCTGCTTTATTGAGATTACAGTCCCTAGCTGAAAATAAAAAAGTTATAAAAGCTACAAAATAAGCTATAATTTAAGCTTATTTTTCTTTTGAAAATTTCTTAACTTATGTTTAATAAGTATGGTTCATTAAAACAACTCATGGTATGCTTTCAACAAGTATGGTTCATTAAAACAACTCATGGTGTGGTTCAACAAGTATAGTTCATTAAAACAACAAGTATGGTTTACATTCACTCAAAAAGTATGGTTTATTAAAACAACTCATTTATAATTCAGATGAATATTAATTTATAAGTATTATTTCAAAGATCTTTTTTTTTTTTATGAAAGCTTTTTAAAAGACTTAGAAATGAAAAAAATTTGAGAAACTTTACAAAATTTATATTTTGCGATATTTCTTAAAATTTTAAAGAAATATGAGTACGTAAGATGAAAATTAATATTGTTTTTTAAAGAAAAACAATAATTACATGAAACTAAAATTAGTCTTCTCAATCATCACAAAATATAATAAGCCTAAAGCCTTAAATTAAAAGCATTATCTGAAAAGGAAATGATCTAGAAAATTTACCTCTAAGGAATCTGATAAACATGCATGTATCATCAGCATATTCAGGTTTCAAATCATCCTGTACTCTTTGTTTCAACTGAAATAAATAAGAATATTTGATGTACAATTATTAACTTCTTTGACATAGAATAAGTAAGAAATTTCTCGTGATCTTTTATTCTAGAAAAAATTATTCTGCGTTTAAATAAAATACCTTTTGTTACTCTGAATGTAAGAATTACGAACAATATTTTTAATACCATTTACCGGCGGAGGGGGGTCGGTGAAGGATGCATCAGGTTTTAAATTATTTTTGATAGCAACCAAACGAAAGAACACGAATGATATAATTTTTTACCTTGACAATGATAATTTTAATCATTAGTGTTTGGCCGAAGTTTCACAGTGTGGTAATAGAGGCAAACAAATACAATGGCAGTATACAAAAATTAGCAATATGAATTTATTACAATATAGAATTTTATTTACAATATAGAATTATTTACGATATAGAATTTTATTTACAATATAGAATTATTTACGATATAGAATTTTATTTACAATATAGAGTTATTTACGATATAGAATTTTATTTATTTACGATATAGAATTATTTACAATATAGAATTTTATTTACGATATAGAATTATTTACGATATAGAATTATTTACGATATAGAATTTATTTACGATATAGAATGTTACATGGAAATCTTAATGAAGCAAGAAATGCGGGAGAGCATCTGTACTTTTAATACAAACGATTTTGGAGTGGAAAAAATTATATATTGTTTATTTTTAGCTTAATTACTGAAGAACTATTGTAGTAACGTTGTATTTACTTACTTTTATAAGTGATGAATTTGAAATTACTGTATGTTGGTATTTTTTTACTTAGTAAAAACTTTTTTTTTAAATAATGTTGATAAATTGACCTAATATTTCTCCCTATTAACATTGTTAGAATGTGGTTTAAAATATATGACAAGTAAAAAATAACGAAAATGTTATAAATCAAATAGCAATATTGAATATCAACATTCACATTGAATGCTGATAGGGTTAGGAGAGTATTTATTCACAAACAATTCATTTGAAAATTCTCCCTTCTACCTACCAAAATAAAATACTTCTAAATTCCTTCATCTGTAATTTTATGGTTTTTTTCGTGACTGCAAAAGTCAACTGAAAGAATTATATCTAGAAAGATCGTGTTACATAACGACATAATAATTACAGTTAGGCACACTACTCTATTCTACTCTACCGAAACTAATAGCATTGTTTTTGTAAAATTCATTTATGGGGTACATACGTATGTATCTAGACCTGGCTCGCAATACAACTCAAGATTTTAAGGTCAACGATTTCTTTTTGTTCAATATGTTTCCAGTTAGTTTCATTATACATGAAATGAAGACAGAGATTAAACAACATGTTTTCAAATATTGGATTGTAAACAGTTCCGAAAACTAAAATCAGTATTTAGAAATCCTGCAAATTTTGAAAAAGAATTTCAAAATTCTCTCTTCAAACTACCGAAATAAAATACTTCTAAATTCTATCATTTTATGATTTTTCGGTGACTAAAAATGTCAGCTGAAAAAATGATATCTAGAAAAATCGCGTAGCATAACGACATAATAATTACAGTTAGGCACACTATTTGATTCTTCTCTACCGAAACTAATAGCATTGTTTTTGTAAAATTCATTTAAGTGGTGCATATGTACGTACCAAGACATGGCTCGCAATACAATTCGAGATTTTACAGTCAACAACCCTTTCATGTTCAATATGTTTTCAGTTAGTTTGCTTTAGACAATTGCACAAAACTTGTATTCAAGACAAATATTTACTATACTTTTTTAATTTAATTATTTTTTTTTTAAACTTTTATTATGCATTTTTATCTTTTATGACATGTGTTTTTAAAACACGCTTTTGATGAACTATTTAATCAAGCTTCAATCATTTAATTTAATATTTAAATTATTTTTTAAGTATATTTTGAGCAATTTACTGCCTATTTAACGAGTTAAATGTCTGTTTTTCCTTCCTTTATTCTTTCAAGATAAAAAAAAAATGCTTTTGTAAACATTTTATGTGAAACGATAAATTACTAATAAACAAGAAAGGAAACTTTTAATGATTTAGTTGTTACGAAATTACTCATAATGGAACTTTAAAAAGGAAAAAACGAACTACATGTTGAAAATTTTAACGCTAGTTAAAAATAAAATGAACTTCCGGATATATTTGTAACACTTGTCCTTATTTTGGATTAGAGAGAAGGAAACCTTGAATATTGGGTCAGGGTGACAATTCAATAACCTTAAACTGAGAGTGTAAGGAAACGATAGTACATTGAAAATTTGAATATAACTGCATTTGGACTATGAACACGTTAAAAATATGTTGCATTAAAATACTGTTTAGAGATAAAAAAAACCGTTAATTTAATTACTGATATGCATCTTTAAAAAAAAATATTTTGGCCATACCTATTGTATTTCTTTACATATTTTAAATGTTTAAAAAGTTAATTTAAACTGAAATGTGAAAGAGTATTTTATAAAGGTTGTCCTAAATTATTGCGTTGTTTGCGATTCTTTATCATAAATCGAGAAAGTTAAGAGTTACAAAATTAAATCAAATGCATATGTTAGATCGATTTAATTACACTAGTAATAAAAAAAAAAATTTATTTAACATTCTGTTTCTGCGGTGCGACAGTAGATCCTTTGGTGCTTCCTGGTAACATCGTAGGTGGCTAAAAGATCTACTGCTATCAGTATGATCAACGTTCCAAGAGTGATCACCTTCGTGGGACTTTTTGTAGGCTGTATCTTACAATGGTATGCTGGCGGCCTGTTTCAAACTAAGAAAGTTGAGATTCAACATTCTCATGTCAGCTACGATGTTGAGACTTGCGGTGGGCTATGACTGTTTGGCGAGCCATCTGCACCACATTGACATTTTTGACAGCCCAAATTGCCCGCTCGGTGGGAAAGATGAGATCATGGGCAGACACCATGTAGCAGACTCCGAGGTGAAAAGATATTGAAGCGCTAGAACTTTGCTGATGAGACATAGAATTTTCTCTCTTATTGTTTTCTTTTTCTGGTGTGTGTTTTAGACTGTTTTGATCTCTTAAGAGTTTGTCATTTTCTCTTGCCATTGGAAATTAAAAAAACATTATGTTTCTCATTCATATTAGTTAATTTTCCATACTGTCTTTATGATTAAAATATTGAATCTTGTTTTCATAACAATCTGTTTATAGCTTTATATATATCAATTTTATATTCAAATCCCGATAGCGTTCAAACAAATCATATAGTCTAGAAATGTAACTTTAAATATTATAATGCGGATTAATAATAATTAACTTAGCAATTCTTTTACCCATTTATTTTAAAGGCAGTTACACGAGACAGAAATTTATTTAATAAAGTGCTTATTTGCCTACAAATTTTTATACTTTTTTTTATCAAGATTAATGAATATATATTTATATTTACTTATTGTATTAGTAGTTTTACTAATACAATTTGGCAACTGGTAGATTATTAAATGCATGTTTACACCGTAAGTAAATTTTTAAAGAAAATTTCATGATGAAAGAATGGAGAGATAGTATCGAATCTTTTTTTTAATTTCCAATGGCAAGAGAAAATGACAAACTCTTATGAGATCAAAACAGTGTAAACACACATAAGAAAAAGAAAACAATAAGAGAAAAAAAGACAATATCTCATCAGTAAAGTTCTATCACTCCAATATCCTTTTATTTGAAAGTTTAAATATCAGCTCTGTAAACTTTCACGCGAACAAATTCTGTGGAATTAAATAATTATTTCTCTAGTAAAGGAAGTGCATTTTAAAACGAAGATGTTACCTTGATTTTCATCAAATAGTACATCTGCTAATTTTTTAGAATTATTATAAAACTTTTATTTTAATTTTAAACTTTTATAAGATTTACTTAATTGCACCCAAAATGTACTTAAAAAGAAATTCTTCAGAGAGTGTTTCTCCTTCATTTCTGTTTTTTAAACTTCACCTGCATGCATATTCCTCCGCTCAATATCTAACCTTATTGAAATTGAGCTTAACTTATGCGTTGGTGAGTTATCCGTCCTACATTTTCAATTACGAAATTTTCCGCAATGCGTTAGTTTACGACGACGGACAGCAATATTTTTTTCCTTCTTTTCTTTGTAAGTCCATGACCGACCATGTTTTTCGTCTAGCTTTCAATCAAGTTTCTACAATCATGTAACATAACTTCATTTCTCATTTCTTGGAAGTCGATACAGGTTAAGGATATGCAAGACATCTAAAAAGTGTCGTTAAAATGACATAATACTCAATTAAAAGAAGCCTTCAGGGCTAAGTATCAAACCGCGAACATTATTTTCTGTTTTATTTTGAAAACGAAATGTTGCCGAAGGCTGTTCTGACCATATTTCATAACATAAACATGATTGTTATTGCTAGAATAGAGACATAGATAGACCATTAAGATTGTCTTTGTTTGTTTTAGCAACATGAAAAAGATTTAAATTACATAAATGCCAAATGAATATGCTATAGCAGAGGTCCTCAAACTTTCTGAAGTCGGAGCATATTTAAAAACCTACAAATAATTGTAGGTCCACTTTATACAAATTTATGGCACAAATTTCAAACAACAAAATTCATTACTAATATCTCTTAATGTTCTTCTACAATTATGATAAACAATTAGATTTACATTTAACGTGTATTAATTGTTTTAGTACAGATTTAACTGGCCTTTTGAAAATATCTTCATAATTATTAAACATGATTTTTTTTTGTCTATTGACAAAAAAATTAAAAAAAAAAAACGCGAAATTTATATATTAATTGCTTTGTTAATTTAAAAACACAAATTTAAAAATTTCTTATTTTTATAAAAATTAAGAATTATGTAAACAAATACACAGCACAATTCCATTGTACTGAAGAAATGTTATTAAGTCATTAAATTGCTTTTTTGAACATTATTTTTCTATAATATAAGAGATTTTGCTCTTTTAATGTATTGTACTTTTAATAAAAGAATCAACTGCACACAAGTCCAACTTATCTATTACTTCTCTAAGGTCCAAACTTTTATAAAAGTGTTAAAAAAAATAAACGTAGCTTGTAACACTATCATAAGAACACAAAAATATTTTAATCTTTTTCTTGATTTTTTATTTCCTTGCCTTAATTTTTATTCAATATGTCCACAAAAAGACGAAAATTTAAAAAAAAGATGACTTTTTCAGCCATGCACAGCACAATTCCACAGCATTGAAGAATTGTTATTAAGTCATTAAATTGCAATTTTGTACCTCATATTTTAATAACTTAATGGGTTTTGTTTTTTTAATGCATTGTGCTTTTAATAAAAGAATCAACCAGACGCAAATCCAACTCATCGAGTAGTGATAACTATTATTAATCTAATGGTTCAAATCTTGGTAAAAGCTTTAAAACATAATAAACATAGCTTGTAGCACTATCAAAAGAACACATAAAAATATTTTTTATCTTGTTCTTGATTTTTTATTTCTTGCCTTAATTGTTATTCAACACTCTCATAAAAAGACCATTAAGTTATGAGTTTTAAATGTTTAATCATGTTTGAAACTTAAAAAGAACTTGATTTTTTCAGGTATAAAAAAAGCGTATTAGAAGCTCTGATGTTCGTAGTTAATTAGTTTTCTTTTCAAATTACAGTATTTTGCAGAGTATTTTTTGAACCCTCATTTTTTAATACTGTAATGGATTTGGTTCTTTTAATGCATTGTGCTTTTAAAAAAAGAATATATGTGATTATGAACTGGGCACAAGTCCAACTCATCGAATAGTGATAACTATTACTAATCTAAGGTCCAAACTTTTGTAAAAGTGTTAAAAAACAATAAACGTAGCTCGTAACACTATAAAAAGAACGCTGAAATATTTTCTACCTTTTCCTTATTTTTTATTTCCTTGCCTTAATTGTTATTCAACACTCTCTTAAAGAAACCATTAAGTTATGAGTTTTAAATTTTTAATCATGTTTGAAACTTAAAAGGAACTTGATTTTTTTCAAGTATAAAAAAAAAAGCCGTACTAGAAGCTCCGATGTTCTTGTAGTTAATTAGTTTTCTTTTCAAATTACAGTATCTTGCACAGTATTTTTTGAACCTCATTTTTTAATAATGTAATGGATTTGGGTTCTTTTAATGCATCGCGCTTTTAATAAAAGAATAAATTGGACACAAATCCAACTCATCGAGTAATGATTACTAACGATTATTATTACTACTCTAATGGTTCAAACCTTTGTAAAAGCGTTAAAAAACAATAAACGTAGTTTGTAACACTATCGAAAGTATATATAAAATATTTTCATCTTTTTCCTGATTTGGTTTTTATTTCTTTGCCTTAATTGTTATTCAACACTCTCATAAAAAGACAAGGAAGTTATGATGTTTACATTTTTAATCATGTTTGAGACTTAAAGAGAAGTTGACTTTTTCAGGTATAAAAAAAGTATTAAAAACTCCGATGTTCTTGTAAGTAATTATCTTTCTTTCAAATGTCACTCACACTATCTTGCACTGTACACAGAATTTAACACTCTTTTACGATAAGAAAACAACACTTTCAGTTCAAGTTTTTGATTCAAGATTGCTAGTTCTAAAAATAAATTAAATGTGTTAATTGCGAGTAAATACGGAAATGTGTACGCTAATTTTAGAAAAAACTTATGAATGATTTGAAAGGAAACTCACAGATTTGGGATTACAATTGTCCAGTGTTGAATTTGCAATTTGTTTATGAAGTACATAACAGGAAGAAGATTTCCAGTTGAAGTAGAATAATTAATCAGCGGAGAAAACATATTTAAGTAAACTTAAAAATTAAACTGATTTAAAAGTTTTGAATATTTTAGAAACATTTGTACAGTTCGATTCATAGTAACAATCTTGTAATATATAACATATAATTGATTTTCTTAGTTCATACATATGATGTTAATATATATACATATAAGACTTATAATTTTGAAGAAAAAAGTACATTATTAATTTAAAAAAGAAAAAAATCATTTTTTTTTATTGATTCCATTTTTAAATAACTAAAAAAAAAAATTACCCAATAAAACAATTTTTTCACATGAAATGAAGTAATATCAATCACTTTACACCCTTTTCTAAAAATATATACCAATTTCATGTCTGATGGTCCTTATTCATTTCTATATAATTATTATTATTGTTCATTTCATGTGTATTATATATGTATGAATGTTAATGTTAATATAACTTCTTAATACAAAATTTTTAATGAGGAATATAAGGCAATGAAATCTATTTCCTTTTTACTCGATCTATTAAAAATGCGACTGAGAAATGTTTATTTTCAAAATGCCTTAACGCTCTTGTAAAGATTATTGTAAATGCAATGAAGATGTCCATATTTTGTTTTGTGATTAATAATCTGGCCTGTATACCCCGATTTGGTTAGTTTACTGGCCTGTAGTGTAAGAAAAAGACATCGTAAATTGAATTCTCATAAAATTAGACACATAAAAGGATTATAAAATGAGAAATATTCAGGAATTTCAAAACCATTAGGTATGAAATTGATATTGATTTCTAGAAAAGGGTATAAACTTATTGGCACTTTATTTCACGTGGAAAAATTGCTTTATTGTTTTCTATTTTTAGCTATTTAAAATCAGAATCAATCGAAAAAAATAAATTGATTTTTTTAAAAATATTAAGAATGCTTTTTTCCCTCTTCGAAATTATAAAAATCTTAAAACCTTCTGTATCATCACATTTTGATTAATGATACCAAAATACGTATGAAAAATTTAACAATTGCAATTTAATTTCCAATTTATCTTTTTTATCACCTTGGGAATCACTTTAACAATCATAAAACATATTATTTCAATATGAAAAAAATTATTTATAAATCCTGTTAATTATTTCTAACATACGGAAATTTATATTTATTTTAGACTTTTGTATGATTATATATTATTTAAAAATCAGATATAATTTTATTTAGTTTACACTACAAAATGTACATTATTTAGTTTACACTACTATTTAAATTAGGGACTTACAAGATATACCACCTTACTATACGAGAGATTCCGATTAATTTATCAAAAAAATATATATATATATAAATATAGGTTTTCAGATCCATTGTATGAAACAATAAGAGTATCTCTAAATATAGAACTGTTTTTATATTTCAACTTTCAAATTAATAATATGGAATGAAAAACATAATTTGAAATTTGATAAAATATGCTTCCTTTTTCAAAAAATATTGGAATGAAATGATAAGAGAAAATTCTAACCTCTTTAATTAACTTTGCCTCCTCGGGAGTTATGGGTTTTGTACCATTGTCAGGCATGGCTTCAAATTATAGTTGTTTATTTATACTGAAAGCAATCGGATGATTAACCGTCTTCAACCTGAAAAAAAAGTATTTTTCAAGCTTTGAAAATATTAACATTGTATGTTCATGCATTAAAAGTGATTTGCACATCTTCAAAAAACATCAGAATATGAATATACAATAACAACATGAATATATAATTATTTTAAGTAAAAATGTAAGCAAACTGCAAGTTATTGTTAAGGCTTCATTTTTTTCATGTAGGCAAATGCAACTCCTATTGTATTTTTATTCAATTTATGGAACTTAATATACATTCTTAATACGAAATGTAAGGAATAATTTCTCCTCATTTTTTGTAGATTATGCTTAAAATCAACTTTACCCTTAATATTAATCCAATAAGTAATTTTATTTACTTGAAGAACTAAATTTGATGCAAGTACTTTATTATTATTATTACTTAACAATAACCTCTCAACTTAACATTAACAATAACAATTTTCAGTTTGCATGTTTAATTTATTACTCTTTTTAATTTTATGATAAATAATAAATATAATAATATTATAAAATTTTTAAAAATTCATCAAAACTTAAAAATTTAATATATTTTTTATCACCTATTAATGTATATTTAATTCACACATCAAAATAAAAAAATTTTAATGCAACTTAAAATATTAAATAATTTAAAAAATTCAACTAAAATGCACCTACTTAAATAAAAGTTACTCTGAATGCTTTTCAATAAAGCACTGAATTTAACAACCTACGGAAATATTTGTAGAAGATGTCAACACAATTCGTAAACAGTCTTTGACAATACAGTATTCGCGATTGTCGAATAATAAATATGTCAGTACATCAACAGAAAATAGCCTAGTGACACACAAGCGGTGCTTTTAAATACTATTATTTCTAATAACATACGAGGAAAGTCAGGTAAATTATGTTGTAAATGAATTTTGCAGAAGGAAGGACCAGTTTTGTAACAGCATTTACGTCATTCAAATCTCAGCAAGGGGAATCCCTTGTCACAAACTTCACATCAAATATATTTTTTTACCAACTTCGTACACACGGTTGGTTCTTGATGTTTTCTAGATGGCTAATTAGGGCTGTTCAGAAGGATTGCTGATCTTTCTGAAGGTCATAAAGTGAAACCAAAACAAAAAATGTCTTCGTGAACCTCTTGGCGGACCTTTTTATGGACACTTCGCAGAATTGCGACTTAATTACGTAGTTTCTTTTCCCTGTATGATAAGGGGGGATATAATTTTCTTCATAGCTGTACTTGAATCTTCTTGGGTTGCGTAACACAACCCTTGCTGAGAATCAAGGAAAGCCAGAAAAATCCATTAATGATTTCACTCGGGTAACTATGCACTTAACAGACGAGAAAACGTCACAGTTTCGGTTAGGTTGTTTATATGATTGCGACTTTGGGTAGAGATTTATAGAAAAATTATGGCTAGGCACGGAATCATTTAAACAGATATTCATGAAATCTTGAATATTCTGCGGTTTCCTATAATGAGTGTTTTTGTTTCTCTTATTCATTAAGTTCAGTTATTGCATACTGCTTTTCTTTCCAGCTGTGTCTCAATTATTTGCACACATATTATTAAATGAAAACAGAAAGTTGCTAAAACGTGTTAAATCAATTGATTAAAAATATAATAGTGGTAAAGATGTTACTGCGTTTAATAATTGAACAAGCGACTCAACTTACTTGCCATTTAAAATAAAATTTGTCCATTGACTGAAAATAAGCACAAATATATAACATTAAAATATAATTAGATGTTACCGCTTATTTGTAATGCAGTTCTGTCTAGCTCGCGGTTTTACAATTTAACAATACAGTAGCCCCTTTTTGTATCATGTATGTTGGAAGACAAAGAAAAGCGCGATATAACCAATGATTTATACAGGCTGTGCGTTAGCAATTTAACGTGAATTCCGAACAACTAACAAAAAAACCATGCCACAGCCAGGATTCAAACCTGAAGCACCAAAAGCCAGAGCGCTAGCCAACTGACCATCGGGCCGCCTACAATAACGAGGAGTTGTGTAACATAAGAATTTAAAGAAAAAGAAATGTAAAAAACTGTCACAACTCACTGTTGTAGTTATTTTTATTAAAATTTTTGTAATCTTTACTGGTAAACGCCTACATTATGGAATGTAGCTTATCATCGATTCATTCAAGATATTTACTGGTATTTTTATATACATATCACACATATAGTACAAAAATATCATTGCGGGTTATACAATTTGGAGATACATTACATTAACCCTTTTACAGAAACTTTTAAACAAACAAAATAAATATTTTCGAGTAAGGCACTGTAGACTTTTTTATATTCAACACTGATTGTTTCTGAATAGTTTTGAAAATATTGCTCCTATAAAAATTTTTTAATTTCATCATATCATTAAATGAAGACTGAGATTAAACAATATATTTCGAAATCTTGGATTATAGACAGTTCCGAAAAGGAAAATAGTATTTAAAGATTCTGCAAATTAAAACAATAATGAAGTGAAATTACATTACATTAAAATATGAATAAAAGTTGTTCTGTGTCAATCTAGAAATATTATTTATATGTTTTAAATTTTGCTGTTCAATTGAAGTTTGCAGATTTCTTTAATAGGATTACTTGATTAATACAAAATTTAAATACGTTCTTTACTTAAATTTCTGTCCATTTTTTAATAGATAAGGTAATTATTCTTGTTTTAAAAAATGTTAAAAAGTTTAAATTTGCTCAAACAAAAGATAAGAAAACATAGAAGTTGATTAATAATATATTTTCCTGAAACTTACAAATCAATATTTTTTCAATTAAATATAAGTATTACCAAGGCGAAATTATATTTTTAATAGAATGCAGATAGAATTAAAACGTATTCTTAATGATCCTTTGAACGTTTCGATGAACATATTATCAACGCCAGCATATTTTTTTTTAACCTACGCCAGACCTAGGCATGACTGCCAACAGTTTACGACGGGCAGCCCAATACAGTTCAGAAACACACATAAAACAATTAAAATATTTTGCAGTATTTACAGCTACTACGTCAATTAGTCCAGGATAGTAGTTCAAGTGTGGTACCACTCATGTCATAATTAAAGCCAGCATAGTAAAGAGGATTAACTAAAAGAATTATTTATTTATATAGTTAAATTTATTATAATTAGTACTTAATTAAGGAAAGAAATATTTTATTCTAGTTAAATAAAATTGAAGTACTTACAAAATGTATTGGATATAATTAAGTGCTTTCCCAGCTTTGTACTCATATAGATAAAGATTCACAGTTGACAAATCCAAACAGATTAAAAAGCACGGCATATACTAAAAAAGTGAAATGTTGGTTTGATGTCCGCTTTTGAGACTATTTCACCAGTAGAATGATCTCATTCTCCCAAGCTATCTCAGTATACTCATCAACGCCAGCATAGTAAAGAGTAATTATTTATTCAAATAGCTAAATTTTTTTATTATATTTAGCACTCAATTAAGAAAAGAAACATTTTTTTAGTTAAATAATAAAGAAGTACTTACAAAATGTATTGGATATAATTAAGTGCTTTCCCAGCTTTGTACTCATATAGATAAAGATTCACAATTGACAAATCCAAACAGATTAAAAAGCACGGCATATACTAAAAACGTGAAATGTTGGTTTGATGTTCACTTTTAAGATCAACTTTCACCAGTAGAATGATCTCATGCTCCCAGGCTACCTCAGTGTACTCATTTATGTCACTGGCATTGAAGGGGCAGTTCAGCCACTTGCTTCTTCTCTCATATAGGTCAAACCAATCTCATTCGCTATTGCATAAAATCCTATGTTTCCTGTTTCTGACCTTTATTTTTTTTTTTAAAAAAACTGTTAACCTTTTTTTTTTGAGAATTTTTCTCACTAAAATATTTTTTATTTGCCTAATTAAACAATTACAACAATTGAAAAACAAAAGTGGGATAGATGAAGTTGAAAGACAAGAGATACTAAGAGAAGAATTGCTAAAGAAGAATTAAAGTAGCAGAAAATAAATACTACGGGTCATTCATCTCTGAACTTGCTAGAATTTTATCAATAAAATCTTTATTTCTTATCATTTATCGATAGCTATAAGCTCTCGAAGATGAAAAGCTTCTTATTTTGATCTTGCAGTTTAATCGGATAATTTCACCGAAAAAAAAATGAGAAGATATTGAAATTCTATTATCAGAAATAAAATAATGGTATTTTCCTTTAGAAATATTATCTGTTACTATGTATTTAAATTAATATCTTTTTTTTAACCATTGTAAGGCATTGTTAAGTTACAATTGAAGTAGAAGTTTGGTAATAGAATGGTTGATAAACAATGCAATCGGTGGTTCAACTTCGAACTTGATCAGAAGTTACACGATCAGTCATCTTATTGTTTAGTTTTCCTTTATGCTAGGGAAACAATAGAAAACTTTATGAATTGGGAAACGACATTAAAATAAATTTTATAACAGTTTTCAAAATGAATGTTTTGAAAGAAAACAAAAAGGCAAAAATAAGCATACCCATTGTTCATAGACTAAACAAAAACTTACAAGGAAATTTTCGAATGATGGTTAGTAAAATAAGTTTTGTAGAGATTGAAATGCATGTTACAAAATTGCATTCTACATTTCTAATAAATGTGAAATGATATTAAAATAGATTTTACAACAGTACAAAATGAATGCATTAAAAGAAAACAAACAAGATAAAGGCAAAAATAAACATACCCATTTTTCATAAACAGAAACTTACAAGGAAGTTTTCGAATGATAGGTAGTAAAATAAATTTGGTGGAGATTGAAATACATGTTACAAAATTGCACTCTATATTTCTAATAAATGGAAATTTTAAAATAAATTTTATAACAATTTTCGAAATGCATATTTTAAAAGAAAACAAACAAGATAAAGGCAAAAATAAACATACCCGTTGTTCATAGACTAACATAAATAAACATATCCGTTCTTCATAAACTAACAGAAACTTACAAGGAAGTTTTCGAATGATGGGTAGTGAAATAAATTTGTTGAAGATTTAAATGTATGTTACAAAATTGTACTCTACATATCTAGTAAATGTGAATAAAAAAATCTTTCAAGCATTTAATATGTATTTATTTGTATGTAAAAACTATACATTGAAAATTTTCTAAAGAAGAAGCAAACAATGCAAAGTAAAATGTATTCAAGGAGAAATTAATAATATTATAACTTTATTCAAAATGGATTTTAGCAAATTTAAAAATATGTTAGTTGTTTAAGTTTTCACTTTTGAAATAATATATATTATTCTTTAATTTAAGTGTATCATAATAAGTTGTTATATCTATTAATAGACACTACATTATTATTGGATGTTATACTGCGTTATTATTGGATGTTATACTACGTTATTATTGGATGCTATACTACATTATTATTGAATGCTATACTACATTATTATTGAATGCTATACTACATTATTGGATGCTATACTACATTATTATTGAATGCTATACTACATTATTATTGAATGCTATACTACATTATTATTGGATGCTATACTACATTATTATTGCATGCTATACTACATTATTATTGGATGCTATACTACATTATTATTGGATGCTATACTACATTATTATTAGATGCTATACTACATTATTATTAGATGCTATACTACATTATTATTAGATGTTATACTACATTATTATTATTAGATGTTATACTACATTATTATTAGATGTAATACTACATTAGAGTGTTTTAAACAAAACATTCTATAAAGAATAAGGTGGTATATTTTCCGAAAACAAAACAGAAAATTATAGATAATTATATTTTATTTACCTGAATTCTATTTTACATATCCCTTGCAAACATATTTTACAAAGTCACATTAGTAGTTTCAAAAAATAATGCTTGTCAAGAAATTATTTAACTTCAAATAAAGTCGTTAATTTAATAATAACGAGAGAGAGAGAGAGATAATAAGTTATTAATAATAATTATAATGAAATATTAATAATTATAATGAGATATTAATAATAATTATAATGATATAATAACCCCGAGTTAATGTGTTTAAAGTCTTTTATATTACAATTTTAAATTTTATTAAAATTCATAATGAAAAAAAAGTTGGCAGCAATATAAATGAATTTTCTATATGAAAGAATGAGATTTATTATTATTATTGATTGTTAAAATTTGTTATTGCTAATACTATTCAATAAAAATGTTGAATTATGCAAGAGAAACCTAAAATATACTGTTTCGTTCTCAGGAAAAAAATTTTCTTTTGTCTTTCCGTTTCTTTTTTCGCTTTTCGTTTCTTTTTTCAAGAAGAGGATTTAAATAAAGAAAAAACCACAAAATGTATTTCAGTTTATGACAGAAACAACCAATTTATGACAAACAATTTGTTAGTATTCATAGTGAAAATATAATTTCTTCTTTCCTATTACTTTCTTATGTAAAATTCTTAAGGGAATATTGCAGAAACGAAAGAGTAAAAGAAAATAAAGTAATTCGTGGTTAAAAAAAAAAATCACAATTGTAAGGTCGATTCAAAGTCAACCGTAAGAAAATTAAATCTGAATTATATCTGAACATAAAAATTCATCTTCTTATATAATTATTGCCATCAAATTAGGTTATACAATTGGATTTGATAGTTTGCAGATAATTGAACACACTGGACTCAGACACTAACCCAAAAATTTTTCCTCATTACATGCATGAAAAAGATAATAAAATAAATACTATTTTTTCCGTTGTCGATGTATTTAATTGAGAAAAGAAAATTAAAATGTTCGAGCGTACCTGTTTTCTAATGATTATATAATGTCCTAATAATTTGTTTTCAACTTTTCACTGTGGAGTTAGTTAAAATTTATCTTCGTTTCTTTCTCAATTTTTCTCAGCAAAAAAGAAAAAGATTTTGGTAGTTTTAGTTTCCTCATCTCAAACCATCAGTAAGATTCAAAAATAAATTATTTTATGGTTCATTAACTTAAAATAAAGTAAAGTGTTTATCAAATGAGGCGTTTGGTATTTTAGAAAATGTATGAAACTAATGACACAAGAAATGAATGCTGAAAGCGAAAACAAATATTTTTCAAAAGTCTATGAAAACAATTTACTGAACAGAATCACAGAATCGCACAGAATGTGCTCAGAATCGTGAAAAAAGTACTATACTTCTTTAATATTTTTAATAAAATTTTAAAGAATCGCTCATTCTTAAATAATTTCAAAGAAAATTTATCATAAACTGCACATTAGTCGTATTAAAATGTTGAACAGATATATGTTAATAAATTATTTATATACGTCGCATGTTAATAAATGATTTTCATATGTCATATGTTAATAAATGTTTTACATAGGTCGTACGTTAATAAATGATTTGCATAGGTCGTACGTTAATAAATGATTTACATAGGTCGTACGTTAATAAATGATTTACATAGGTCGTACGTTAATAAATGATTTACATAGGTCGTACGTTAATAAATGATTTACATAGGTCGTACGTTAATAACTGATTTATATAGGTCGTATGTTAATGAATGATTTATATATGTCGCATGTTAATAAATGATTTATATATTTTGGAAAATGTATGAAACTAATGACACAAATGAATGTTAAAAGCAAAACCAAATGTTTTTTGAAAGTTTACGAATGCAATTTACTGAACACAAGTGCAAGAGCTATACTTCTCTAATTTTTTAAGAAAATTTCAAAAAATTTCTCATTCTTAAATAATTTCAAAGAAAATTTATCTTAAACTGCCCATTAATCGTATTAAAATGCTGAATACATATATGTTAATAAATGATTTAGAAACAACAAGCAAAGATTCCATTTAAAACAATTTAGTAAACTATAAGATTCAAGAATTTATAAATACTACTTCATTTTTTCTCTTACTTGGTATGACAAAATAAAGATTATCAACAATAATTAGTTCATTACACAACGAACTTGCAATATGGCATTTGTAAAAACCCTGGAAGTTATGTTAAAAATTGTTTTTATCCGTAGGGCCAAAATGATTTTCACACGATGACATTGCTGGGTCATTTATTGCATTGTTGCCTAGGGCGTTACGAAAGATATACCTATTGACCTCCATTTTTAAGAAAAGAGGCCCTAAAGAAGGGGGTAGATTGCGTACTGACCTCTTTATTGTTAAACAGATCCGATAAGCTCAAAAATGAAGCAATATATTGTTACAGTATGTAAAATAAACAAAGTTTATAAACTTTATTGTAAATTGACAGATTTTTAGTTATTATTTTTAATATTATAATCATCCTGTTCTTTAGGGTTGGGATTTTGATGAAAGTGGGACATTGTATAAAGTAAATAGAGATTCAAGTTGAACAATGGCCTTAAAATCCTGTTACTATAAATAGACATTTCCAAAAATAAATAAAGAACTTAAGGTCTTTATATGGGATCTAATGAAAATGGAAGAGAAAAGTAGAGTAGTTGTTTTAAAAAAAATTATTACTTTATGTTGTGAAACCAATTAATGAAGTCGCTGTTTAAAAGATATAAAAAAAGAATTTAGTTAGTGCCTGGTTATTGTCATAGTTTATTGAATTTTACTTTAAATAGTGATATTTTAATCTTGCTTTGCACAAGGTATAGATCATTGTGTCATAAATGTTTTGTTGTGTCTTATCCCACGTGGTAGACATCTAGTCCAAGCCCACGAACCTGTATGGACTCAGGGTTGAAGGGAAAAGAGGGCAGCTTCTATTGTGATGGAGCACTCGTAGGTAGAAAAAATAAGTAATTTCGAATAATAAATAATTTGAAAAAATAAAATAAATAAGTGCGATAAATAAATTTCGTTATTACTTCCATCCGTATGTGATCGAAGCCACAATCTGCAGTTTCGAATCTGCATTCTATAATCAATGGACACAGATTTTATTGATTATTGTATTGAATAAATCCATTTACAAAAACAGAAAAATATTGAGTCTATTCTCACTTGCTGATTAATTTAAAAGAAGAAATATTTATACTGTACTAAAATTCGAAAAAAGACAAAAACTTAGGTACAAATACAAGTGAATTGTTACAATTAAAGTACTGGCTTTACTCGTTTCATACAAGAAAGAAATGATTGATGTATATCATATAATTCTTACCTCCAGTTGTCTTGAATAAAAAAATTGAAAATTAATGTCTGCAAAATGAGAATTATTGTCATATTTATTGCCAGACAAGGTAATAACTGTTGACTAACTATTACTGAATTATTAGTATATTTTCTCCTACAGTTGTCACCTGGAAAGTAAAACTAGTTATACTAGAATTCTAATTATGACCTTGGCACTGTGAAAGAATTATTTCTTCTATAAATAATTTATCTCTAAAATATTTTATTTAAATTCTAAGTGCACATATTGAAATATAAAGATGATTTATTTTATTGGCATGTATTCAACATAACACGTACGCTTAATTTTAGTAGCATTGCTTATATTTTTAAAAAAGTGAAGTTAAGTAAAATTTTAATCGAACTATATTAATTCTAATTATACCAAGAATCTAACTCTATCAATTCTTTTTGGTAATCTGAAAGTAGAATCATTAAAATTTTTACTTATTTTCTACGAAAGTTATATGAGAAATGTTAATATGGAAGTTATATGAGAAATGTTAATATGGAAGTTATATGAGAAATGTTAATATGGAAGTTATATGAGAATTCATGGCTAGAAATTGCATGGCATTTCTGTTTGATAGAAAACTAACATTGTGTGCCACTTTTTTTATAATCGTTGTAAAATTTTGTGCATGAGATCTTATATATTGTCAATTTCCAAAAGAGAATTGCTTCTTGTTGGGACAGACAATGGGCTAATGATAAAGAAATGGTGCTATTCAGTTTTTCTGTGAACTGATTGCAATTCAGATAATTCTGGTTATTCAATTGTTTATTTGGATCCATTTTATTTGAAAGGCAATTTATTGTCATTATTCAATGAATTTTTTAAACTATGAAAAATGTGAAATACTCGTAATGATTGAATTTTAGTGCTGAATTAGTAAAATTTTATTAATACTGAGGGGAAAGCTATTTAGTAATTACGTTCTTTTATAAACAGTTTTGTTTTCAGTGTTAATAAACTATAAAGATACCGGATTTTGCCAACTCATCTTTATTATGGCCAAATAAAAATGTTACTTAACAATGTTAAGTCTACAATAGTTTTTTAGGTCACAGAGGTTGCAGATATTTGAACTCAAAATAGGTTAACGATTCATAAGAATGAAGAAGTTACTGGACAATAGGCCATTGATGTAAAAAGGTAAAACTCTACATTTACACAAAATAAGTTGTCCACTTTTTATATGTTTCATTATTCATATAAGGATGAGTCATGCGAAATCATGAAGAAGGTTAAGGCAAAAAGTAATGTTAAAGGAGTTTTCTTTATTTCTCTAATTTTTATAAATAAAATAGATCAACAGTAGATATATAGAATTAATATAATTATTGATTTTCCCTACACGTGTTACGAATGAATGGCAAATAACTTTTTATCTTTAATTTACTTAAATACTTTTTTTGATGGTAAGTACTTATTTTAGTTTCTATTTCTCAGTATTACTTATACTTTTTGTATACTCTATATAATAAAAATTAATTTAAAAATATATTTATTATTAAATACTGTTAACTGCGTTAAATAAAAAGTTGTAATTAATGTTATATTACCCAGATTTGGTTCTATTTCAAAGAGAATAATAATATATATTTCGACAGTATATTTATAAAGCAATGAAATTCCGTTGAATTTTTAATCAAAAATTGCTAAAATGACTCTGTTAATAGATTACTAATTTTATATAATTTCAGTTTATGTTTAATTAAACTAATTTCTCGAGATACAAGATCTATTGATTAGAAAAGAAGTTAAAATTATAAATGAAAATATCTTTAAAAAGAGGAATAAAACAAATTAAGACAATTTTTGAGAAAATAAATCAAAAAGTGGAGATGTACGATTTTATCTTTAAAATAAAATGGTACATCTTTATACAATTAGAAAAAATCATTATAAGCCAAATATTGTATCGGAAAATTCATCAATAAATTATTCCTTTTTTCATATTTATTTATTCTGAACACGTTCAACAGCAAATACAATCATGCTTGATTTAAAGTTAACGAACTCAGCTTTGGTTATATAAAATAAACGAGAAAGTTAACGATGACCACAATTTATTTTATTTCTTGTCGAGAACCAGTTAAATTCTTTTATAGTTCAAAGACATTGAAAACAATTAACCTAATGATATCAACTTAAGATTTCTTCCTGATATAAAAATAATTATAATAACAAGTTTCAAGATCGATCGAATGAATACAAATAGGTATTAATGATCCTGTGTGTAGAAATAAATCATTGCATTATTGAATAATATGAGGTAATTTACGTAATAAATTTAAAAAAATCAGTTGTCGTATTTTATTGCTTTTTAATTTGGTAATAAATCATGCACAATTGAATATTGATTTTCAATTTTGGTAATAAATCAAACACAATTGAATATTGATTTCATTTAAGATTACGAAAAACAATGCGAAACATTTAGTATTTTGTCTTCCTTTAACATTTACACAGCTTATTATAAACAAAATTAATAAAAATCTATGAATTTTGGGAACGTAAATTATTATGCGATTGTAAAAACTACTGATTGTATAAAACTGTATTAAATTTATATCATAAAAGTTTTAAAATGTGTTATAATATTTCCAAATTTTATAATATACATTAAGATTCTTTCTTAGTGATATTAAAAATAAATTGCGTATATTAAAACTTTTATGCAGATCAAATCAAAGGATGCGATGATATATGTACAAGAAAAATATAAATTGTTTGACATTATTTTTAATATGTTTCTAAAATTTCAATGCAATTTATCAATCTTTAAAGACCTCTCAAATTTGAAGAGTAATTTTTCCCTTAAGAGTTCATTTTGCTGAATTTGAGAAAAAAAATTCGGTGAATTGAAGGATTATAAAAGATATTGCATATTACCCTGCAAGTGAAAAAAAAAATGTAAAATAACATCTTATCACGATTATTAGTAAAAAAAAATTAATTTTCCACGAATAGATTTTTGAAAAAACTTTTTATAATAATCGAATACGTCATTTGACGTCATTGCGAATAGAAATATTTGTGTAGAATAAGATGAAATAATTGGTAGGTTTGCATGAAGCGTCAACCTTTGATACACATTAGTGGTTATTTTGCGTAAAGCTATTCTTTAGATTGACAACCTCCATATTAACCAAAAGAGAAACAATTGAACTTTGAAGAAAATAATTCAAAATCAATCATCTGTTCACTAAGGAACACTACGATTAATATTTTAAATAACCGAACCATAAATCTTTTTCACCGCTGAATGTAAATATACTTATTGAATTTATAAAAGTGTAACTTGATAGTTATTTAAAATACGGAGCCAACATATTGAGTAGCGTGGTTTAACCACCGTAAAGATCACTTATATTTTTAGGAAGTAGGATGAAAAAAACGAAAACAATTTTGTAATTAAACTAATCAAATTTTCCTTGTCATCTTTTTTTGAAAGAGATAAATGCTATGTACTGCTATGTAAACAATAATTTTGCCTTTTATATGTTTGGTTTTGTTTGTCACACTACGGTCATTTTGTGCACACTTTAGGCTAATTAGACCGGTACCTACAGTCTAAAGTGGAATAATCTTTTATAAGAGAAATATTGTTCGAATTTTTAAGGTTTCGTTACGGTTTTTAGTTGTGTATTCTTAATTAGTTTTTGTGTAATTCACAATTATTAGTCGTCTTTTAGGTAATTAATTACAAGGATTTGAACTTATAACGACATATATGGAAACACATTGGAAACAATTATCTTGAATATATCCTTATCAAATTTGATCATGAGAGTAATTTTGAATGAACTGAACTTGATTAACGTAAGCATATCTCAAACAAAATTTTACTTAAATGTTTTCTAAAATTCATTTAAAATAAGGATTTTTCAATGAGAGTTTCGATATGTTTTGTTAATTGAATTACAACACACATAAGTAAAAGTTTTATCATAGCAGCAAGTAGTAGTTATTTCAGTTTCAATTGTTGATATTTAAGGATAATAAATTAATTTTGTAAATTATTTTTCCGAAAGAATCAGAATAGATGTGAAACTGTAAAAATAATACACTGATTTCTTTCAATACAAAATCAAATAGAAAATTTAATAAATTTTGGCTACATGTTTACAAATTTCATTTATTTTAAAAGGCTAATGTTTTTTAGTGTGTATGGAATTTAGAAGAATTGATTTTCAAAGAATTAAGTTTCAATATATGTTAGCAATATAATAAAGGAAGGTATAATTTGATTAACATTTTCTATTTTCACACGAGCCACTACGTACAATTCTCACTTGCAATAAGATTATAGCCAGTATAGGACAAATATTATTTGGGCCATATCTAATGTAGATCACTATAAAATTTTGATTTATTTTTGTAATATAATAATATTATATGCTATTATGAATTTCGCATTCTTAACGAAATGTATCTACAAAAATCAATCTTTTCTTAAAGTACAATTATATAATTTATTAACAAGAAATACCAATCAAATTGTTATATACCGAATTATAAATACTTAGAACATTCAGAGAATATGAAATATAAAAGCAAATATTGAATTTCATAGTTCAAAAAAAGATATACCTATATTTTAGCCTATATGCCTTTATTTCAAAAATATATAATCTTTTAGATAACGATAAAAAAAAAGCTACAATTTTAATTCGACAGCTGTTTTTAAATGTAATAATCAAGTCATTAGAGTTTCCGTAAATCATCTTGAAAAATTTCCTTGTGAAAGACATCCTTTTAGTAAATTGGGTATCCTAAACGTCTAAGTGTGTCCTTCAATCCCGGTTGGAATTCAATTTCAAATAAAAGTATTATTTTCCCCATGAATCTTTTGGGATTGTAGTGCAATTCATTTGTCGAAGTTCACTTTTGACCATGATAATTAGACTAATAGGGAAGGAACAAAACGCACATGTTGTTTCTTTTTCTAAACCGCAAAATTATTTACGTCACTGATCAATTTTTTTTTTATAATCTAATGTCAACCTTGACATAAAGAGCGAAGAGCATTGTGTAAACCTTTTGGTTCTTAGGCAAATTAATTTTAGATTGAAGGAAAATGTAAACACACTAAAAATATTCAAGAGGCGTTAATTGCTGATTAAAAAAAAGGTCAGATACAGTAAATAGGTAAATTGAAACGTTGAGAAGAGCTGAATTAATTACTATCAATTCACTGATGTTACCTTATAAATTAAATTGAGTATATCATTGCGCAATCCAAAGGAAAAAAACTGATATTTGAAGGACAGAAAAGTCAGTTTTGACTTTAGAAACAATTACTGGACTAATATACAAATGAAAAAAACTTTTATTCCATCCCCCCTTCTATTATTCTAAAGAATAACTTTAATTGGTCATTTTATGATTAAATTTCTGTGAATATGGTCTAGAAAAAAAAAGGATCCTCACAATGAGACAATTTCTTTCAAGTAACTGTAAAGGCTCGTGCTCACCAAGGCGACAAGATGCAAGCGAAAAAATTTGACCCATCACTAGCCTCACCGCGGTCGCCTGAAACCGGTTTGCAGTCCACCGCTTGGAGTTGCCCAACTTTCAACTCGAAGCGGTTTTTCACTAGGCGTAATGCTATTTCTGACGTTTCGCTGTGAAGGGGTCGAAAAAATTTTGTCGCTTGCCTCTTGAATCTTCACTTCTCTCGCCTCGGTGGGAACGAGCCTTAAGACAATGCAGACCTAGTGACGCAAATATTTGCATTTGGATTGAATTAGATTTGAGGTGGACACTTCGATACAATAATTATGAAAATCTTACGTGGTTATGCGTTTTCTTATTGTAATCTCACGTAAATACGTGAAAATAATCTTCGTTTTCTTAGTCGCTGATAAAGGATGCATCTTTTGTGATCCATTATTTATGCAAATCCTTCAGGTACAGTAAGTAGGTAAATTGAAACGTTGAGAAGAGCTGTATTAATTACTATCTCATCACTGATATTACCTTATAAATGAAATTGAGTATGTCATTACGCAATACAGAGGAAAAAAACTGATAATTTAATGATAGAAAAGTCAAGCAACAATTGCTGGAATAATGTACAAACGAAGAAAACTTTTATTTCTCACCCTTTCTATTATTCTAAAGCATTACTTTTTTAATTGTTCATTTTATCATTAAATTTCAGGGAATATGTTCTAGAGAAAAATGATCATCACAATGAGACAATTTCTTTGAAGTAACTGTAAGACAATGCAGACCTAGTGACTCAAAATTTTGCATTTGGATTGAGTTAGATACATTACATTTAGGTGGACATTTCGACACAATAATAAAGACAATAGTCTTGCGTTTCTTGCTTCCTTAGTCAATGATAAAGGATGCATCTGTTGTGCTCCATTATTTATGCAAATCCTTCAGGCACAGTAAGTAGGTAAATTGAAAAGTTGAGAAGAGCTGTATTAATATTTATTCACTGATGTTACGTTATAAATGAAATTGAGTACTAAAAACCATATTATTGCGCAATCCAGAGAAAAAAAATGACATTTGAATGGCAGAAAAGTCAGTTTGGGCTTTAGCAACAGTTACTAGTCTAATATACAAGTACAAACGAAGAAAACCTTTATTTATTCCTCCCCCTTCTTTTATTCTAAAACATTACTTTTTTAATTGTTCCTTTTGATTAAATTTCTGTGAACATGTTCTAAAGAAAAATTATAATCACAATGAGACATAATTTCTTTGAGTTAACTGTAAGACAATGCTGATCTAGTGATTCAATAAATTTGCCTTTGGATTGATTTAGATATGAGGTAGACGCTTCAACACAATAGTAATGAGAATAATCTTATGTATCTCGTTTTCTTAGTCAATGATCACGGATACATCGTTTGTGCTCCATTATTTATGCAAATCTTTTTATAAAAATTTATTTTTCTTCATTAAATACAATTTTAAATATACATTGATTAGAAAGTCTTCCTTTTTATACAGAAAAAAAGGATTGATACTTAATTACAGGGAAAAAATTAACTTTTATATCTTATAATTCTCCAGTTCTGAATATGTAATTGCCTGTTATACCAATTACCTGAAAAAAAAACTATCCTAATTTTGATCATCTTTGTCTGATTGAATAAATTTAAAAACTTAAATAATGAGATAAACTGTCAAAATTAGGGAATAAAAAAATTTTTTTTTCTTAATTGAAACAAAGTTCTGAAATTAAATTTCCTTCATCGATTAATAGCCATAATTTCGCTTTAAAATGATAGCATTAAAATTTCTTAAATATAAATTTTTATTTTCATTACGAATACCTTAGCATGTAATAACGACAAATACTATGTAATACTTCTGGCGCCAGGTTTCCTAAAAGGTTTGTTAAAATGTTTGATGCTCTTATATTTTAGCATTACTTAAACTGTTAATCAGGAAATGAATATTAGAAGCAGCAAATTTTATTAACAAAAAATTTTTTTAAAGTTAACTTTGAAAAAAAAAATATGGATAATATTTATGAAATAATAATATTTAAGAAATAATTAATCATGAAAAATTTTTTTTACAGAAGATTTTTTTAAAAAGAAATATCTTGTTTTATCAATGGTGCCGGTGCCACGGAATCCACTTAGAAGCGTAGGTCCCAGCCTAATTTGACTGTAGAGCGTTGAACTGACAACTCTATCCCTTAAAGAGAAAACATCTCCTGTTTCGGAATCTGCCAGTAGGCAAATGGACATGGTCCAACATGGACTGTAGTGCCTGGGAGTTGGTTGTTTTATCAATACAAAATAGACTACTTGCATCAACCTCAAATCTTTTAGAAACGTTTTAAGAGTTGTTACAAAAGTTGTACTGTAATTTTAACAAACGTAAAAGTTAACTATAATCCATCTGTTAATTATTCTGGCAAGCCATTGTTTGCTAACTTTTAAATAAATATTCAGTTCAAAAATATTTTTCTTTCTTGCTAATTATGTTTTCAAGTTTGCGGAATGTCTTGATATTTCAAGAAAATTACGAAAACTTATTAACTTTCTATTTTATTACGTACTGCCAGATGAAACTAATTTATGCAGCATGTATTCGATTAATTCATCTTGAACTGAGACACGAGTATATTTATTTCATAACAAACTGCTAACAAAATACTAGTAATAACATCAGATATTGAATAAGTCAACAATAATTCCCAGTTCCTTGCCTAGAGCGGTCGGCGTGACCTGCTTTAGACTTGTCACGGGCCATGACTATTTAGTCATCTGTATAGAATTGGACTGGCTGCTACATATATCTGCCCCCTTTGCGACTATAGCGTGCCTATGATTACAGAATAGAGAGTTTTTGCGTACCATATTTTGGACGTTCGTTAGCTTTTTCTCCCTAGCGCGCATGCTCATAGGAAACATTATTACAGATACGCATGCGCAATTTCCTATGAGCATGCGCGCTACGGAGAAAAAGCTAACGGACGTCCAAAATACGGTATGCAAAAACTCTCTATTATCTCATCATATGCCCTACTGTTCTTAATCGTATCCCTTTTTGTGTTATTGTCAATGCCTTTAGTGATTGTTTTTGTCGTTCTTTACTGTATCGGGGTAGATTGTCGTCTAATGTCTGAGAGGTCGGAGACGGGCATAAGATAAAGAATAATAACAAATATTCTTTAATAATGACTTGAGTTCTACACTGCGTAAAAAAAGTAGAAGGACAGTGTTTTTTTGCCAATTAATCTCTCTTATTTTCTCCTAACTACCAGATATTTATGCAGATTTAGTTTAATGACCCTTTTTTTCATTTTAGGCAAAAATTAAACATCTACTACTAATATTAATAATAAAATTAGTAGATATAATTTCCGGTGCGTAAAAAAAGTAGAAGGACACTTGCTAATATATTTAATTTAGTGAGTTGTTCTTTAGTTAAATAGTGATTTTGTACTTTGTTTTATCCTTTTCGGTCAAAAAAATCTAATTTGTTTAAAAGTTACGCTGTTTCTCCGTTATCAGAAAGGCCTAAAGGAATACCTTTGAACGATTTTCAAAAGGCCAAATTTCCGCATGTCAAAATGATGGTAAAGGTGTCAGAGAGTTTGCTCGATTGTTGCAGGTGAGCCCCAATACGGTTTCAAACTTTATCAGAAATCCTTATAAAAATGGAAAGAAAAAGAAGACTGGTAGACCGAAAAAGTTAACACCACCTGATGAATGAAAACTTGTTCGTGTGCTTAAGAAGAACAAAGGAAGTGTTTCAAAGGCAAGAAATCAAGCAGGACGTAATCATGTGACGAAAAAAAGAAGTTTACAACTATATTAAAAGATCTAAAAAATTCATTTTCAAAAAACTGAAACATCATCCTAAGTGGACACAAGCTCACATTGATAACCGTTTAGTGTGGGCTAAGGAGCACATGTCCTGGACTACAGAATGGACTTCTGTGATATTTTCCGATGAAAAGAAATTTAACTTAGACGGTCCAGACGAATATCAGCACTACTGTCATTGTCTGGGGAATGAAGACGAATACTATTCAACACGACAAATGGGAGGAGAGAGTTTAATGGTTTGGTTGGCTGTTGGATAAGGAGGAAGGACAAGTCTGGCTTTCTTAAATGGTAGGCAAAAACATACAGACTACATTCAAGTGCTGAATTCCGAGCTTCTTCCTTATGGCTCTGACTTGGGGGGTGAAGAGGGGAAGTTTCAGCAAGACGAAGCTTCCATTCACACCGTGACTGGAGTCAAAAATTGGTTCCTAACAAATAATGTGGATGTTTTACCATGGCCAGCCAAAAGTCCTGACCTTAATATAGTGGAAAACATCTGGGCAATGCTAGTTCACCGAGTTTATGCTGATGGAAGGCAATTTGATTCACTAACTCAGCTTCGAGAAGCATTGAATGACTTGTGGGACAATTTTTGTCAAACAGAAGTTCAATCTCTATAAAATTCACTTCCAAACAGAATATTTGAAGTTATAAAGGCCAATGGGAAGATCATTCCGTATTAAAATCACTATTTTTTCATTCATTATAATGCTGTCCTTCTACTTTTTTTACAAAGTTTCAAAAAAGAGAAACTGTTTTTGTTGCCATTAATATTTTATGTTTGAATATCATAATTCTGATGTTAAAATTGTATTTTTAAAATATTTGTAAAATGTTTCTAATAAAATATTTTAGTAAAAATAAAATATTTTTCGGTTATTGTTACAAAATCAAGTGTCCTTCTACTTTTTTTACGCAGTGTATAACAAAACACAAAATATATTTACTTATTATTTATTATTTGCATCAATATTTGTGAAATGTGTTGAATATTTCTTACTTTATTTAAATAGATATTTCTGCCATATCAACAATAAGCTCTTTCTAAAAGGGTTTGTCAAAATCACTTTAATATATTTTAAAATTGTCTAATGTGATGATGTTATTGTGCCTTTTTAGCTTATAATGAACGAAATGCTGATACCTATCCTTCTCGAAAAAAAAATTTTTTTTTTCTCAAAATAAACTCCTATTCACCTCAAAACTAAATAAATAAAAGAAATTACCTATGCCATTTGTGCTGGCTACGATCGTCCTCGCTCATAAAATTTCAGTTATCTTTTAAGAGTCATATGAAAATGAAATGGATGTATGATATTTGACATATTTACAATTCAGTCAATTTAAATTTTTTTTTAAAAATCATTATAAAAATGAAACTGAGAATTGGTTTTAATTATGACTGGAAAAATATCTTAAAGGGATGTTTAAATGCCTTTTTGTATCCATCCTTCCTTCTTCAGTTGAAACGAATAAAAAGAGCAAAATAAGTACGTGTAAGTATTCTTTCTGAAATTCAAAATCGATTTGCAAGTCCAGTGTATTTATTAAACTATTTTCATCTAATTCTGATTCGAGAAAACTTTCCATTTCCTATTTTTCAGTGTATTGGTGTTTTCATTTGAACAAAAGAAGAAAGAATACAAAACATTCCTCTTATTTGCAAAAGATTATTGAGTATAATGTTTTATAAATTTGTATTTTGTATTGTATTTTTACCAATAAATTCCATGCTTATATATCAATCTTATCATCATAATTCAAAATTATATAACTTTAAACAGCATGATTACAATTTTTTCGTAAGTATTTGGAGATTGGTTTGGTTTGTCGCTGTACGGTCGTTTTGTGCACACTTTGGGCTAATAAAACCGGGACCTATAGTTTAACGTGGGTTCTGAACCACTAACAAACTTCCATGCCACCGTCAGGATTCGAATCTGAAGCTTGTGGTACCAAAGACCGGATTGTAGCCAGTTGGCCATCAGGCAGCTAAATATTTGGAAAAGCAATAAATGTTTGAAAAATTCAAAAATTTAATTTACTAGCTACAATTTTGGAAATAACGTTAGTTGGATAAATTTTAATATGAAACTGCTGTCATGAAACGTATCAAGCATATATTTATTGATAACCACTGATTTAAAAACTTAAATTATTTTTAACTTTAAAATTTTTGACGTTTAATCAATTGAACATGCTAATCGTTCAACGAGGACATATTTTGCAAATTTATATATATACATATTTTATTAATGTTCTATAAAAAGAATTTTATAAGAACTTATCAATGATGACAGTTAAAGTTAAGTTACTGCATATTTTAACTACGATTATCCATCAAGAATAGTCTTCAGTGACTAGTGCATTAAATATATGCTTCAGCAATGACCTTTGTAAAGAAAATAACTCCATATCCTTCCCCTTCCTACCATGGAAAATGGCTACTTAGAATTCAAGTCACTATTCTAAATTTTTTTTTGTCAATCAAGTCTCACAGGTTAAGTATTTTCTGCATTTTTCTTCTTTTTTCACGGTGTCATCGATTCTTAAGCAATGTGGTTTGTCAACAAGTTATATTTTTAGGTTCAGCGTTTACTAAGCACTGGAATTTACAAAATATTATTTCCACTCTTAAATGCTTTGTAAGTTGTACAAGTTAAATTCTACGAAAATTTTTATCACTATCCAGAAACTGATTTTTTTTTGGTATTCACTTTAACTGCCACGAATAACTTAATAAAATCGCATGATCTTGTTATATTTTATATAATAGACGGTAATTACTGCATAAATTGTCCTATGCTATATTAATTATATGTTCCGAGTATTTTTCAATGTTACCATTGCAACCTCTTTTGACACTATTAATGTATTAAGTTACTTGTTATACCTTTGCTATCATATGATAGCAATTATTCACTAATATTCAATTAGTCAACATTATACTTTTATACATACATTTGGTTCAAGTTAAGATTATATTTACGTTTGTGCTTAATAAAAGCACAACAAAATGTTTATACAAATTGAATATTAAATTTAAATCACACGTTACTAAGATATAATCTAATGTTTATTTTTCAAATATTATGTTTTCGTTTATGGTTACAACATTTAAATACAAATATCTGTTTCTCTCCCCCCTTCCACCCAAAAAAAAAAAAAAATAGCGTGGCAACTTCATAATTTTCTATTGCAATTGAATCGTTGAACTAAACCATTGAACGTCCATCACAAAACTAAATAAAACTTTTCTTACTAAAAATGATTCCAACATGATTGAATTAAAAGCTGTATTAGTAAAATGATATTTCGATTCATGATAAAAAATACATGAAATAAAACGTACTAAGTATTCAAAGCAAATATATCTAGACTAATTTTTTTTTTTTTTTTTTTTTTTTTTTTTTTTACATTTTTGTTGACATTTTGTATAAGTAGGATATTTAGATCAGAAACTTGCAAAACAATTTAATATTTTTTTAATTAATATATACTATTTCATATTTGCTCTCGTTTATATTTTCAATACAAAAAAAAAATGAATTTTCTCCTAATTGTATTTTAACGAATATTTTTTTATCCATGTATGCAAATATAAACGCTTCATTAATTTGAAGTTTATATAAACATTTTAAAATGTAAAACTAGGGATAATTCAGAATATTTTTTGAACTATTTCTAATAAAAAGAATTATTTTTTAAATAGAGTTTTCTTAATTGAAGAAAACTATTATGAAATCTGATTGTATTTGAATTCTTGTCTAGAATAAACTTTTGAAATAAATTATTAATGTACAAAAATGATTGAACGATTGAACAGAAAAAACCTTTCAATTTATTTCAATACATATTCAATATTAAATTAATCTTTACTTAGCAGTAAATAATATCAGACAAGTTATAAAATAATTGAAATTCATTGTTAACAATACATTTCAGTCCAGAACACACATTTCAAAAATAAAGATAACATAAATAATGCAAATAGAAGATATTTTAAGTTAATTTAATCTAATTGAAAGAACTAAAAGAACTGCGGCATCAAAACATTTTTCAAATTTAGAACAAAATAAATTTTAAAAATTACAAATTTCTCTAATCTATTTAATGTAATTTTATTAACTGCAAATTAAAAGTTATTTAATATAATTTTCAAAACAATTTTTAAATAAATAACTTTAAAATTAGTTTTAAATATTAAAATGTTTTGTAAGTTTCTGATCTAAATATCCTACTTATACACAATATCAACAAAAATAAATAAATTTGATAAAGTTACAACTGCATTTATGTAAATTACAACTCTGAAACTTATGTTTTATTTTAAACCAAATATCATTAGAATAGGGATTGTAATCAAAACAATTTAACAATCAGCAGAAGAATTTTGTAAAAACTGGTATTCAATAACCCTTTTATAACTGAATCTAAATGAAAAACTTTGCTGCATTTGTTAATAAAATATTTTTACTAAATATGACATTTATCTTAAATGATTTATATATTTCTCTAGATAATAATCCATTCCGAGGAAGCAATTATGATCAGATTCACAATGGAAAATGCTTGTTCTTCACAAAAATATCAGATTTTGGTAGAAATAATTGATTATTATAACAAAACGTCTGGCAAACCTAATACTTTGCTGGAATTAAGTATACAATTACCCTAATCTTAAGGGTATTTAAGTTAAAATAAATCTTAAAGGTACATTAGATTAACATATTCTAATCTAACAATATTATTTTATTTACTCACTTGGACAGTAAAAATGGATTTTAACTTTGTCTCTTCCTATATTACACATACATAATACAAAGAAAAAAAACATCTTATTAAAAATTTTTGTGATGATATGAAATTTTTTATAAAAATTAGCATAGTGAAACAATTTTCTTTGGAAAATATAGATTGGAGAAATAACATGATGATATGTTTCGAAAATTTAGTAAAATAAAACTGTAAATAGACATTTAACTTTCTTTCTTAAAAATGATAATTATAAGTACATAGAAAAAGACACTTAATATTTGAATATTTGTATATATATATAATTAATTTATTATAAATTTATTAAAATTTATAATATATATATAATAAATAAAATTTATATATATATATATATATATATATATATTAAATTTAACTTAATGGAACTAATAATACTATAAATAATATTTTATTAAATTTATTTAAAGATAATTCAAGAAATTATATACTCTATTAAATCGAACACTTTATAAATATTTTAAATCTGAAAATTTCATCGAAAAATAATAAATCTTAAAATTATTAATAAGTTAAATTAATAATAATTTTAAATATTAAAGTTTAATTAATACTAATATACATTTTATGTATAGTTAATAAATATTTTCAACTGAAAATAAATAAGCATGAACAGATATTTATGATCAAATATTTATAAAATAGTAAATAAATCACATACCAGAAATTTTTTTATTTAACTTCTGTCAAAGACAATGACAATTGTATGAGGCTTCTCTCTATTTAAGCGTAACTAAACAAGGAAAAATCCGAGAAACTTCAAAAAAAAATGTTATTTATTAATTACAGCCATTTAATAAGAATAATCTTTCGGCCAAGATGCGTGTAGATCTATATTTAATGTTTAAATAATTTAAATTAGATGCAGATTTAGTTATTAAAAATTCAAATGATTGGTTCACGACATAGAATGGTGCAACTACAACGTGATTGGTTGAAGAAATATTTTCCAAAGCAAAATATTTGTAAATTATTTAACTATCAGATAGATCATAGAAAATTATACCAAGATATATTATCTTACCGGATAAACAGTAAATAGAATGTCATTCTATTGTAATAGTTATCGAAAATCAACATAAGAATAAAATTATAGAAATAATTTTGGAATCTCTTTTTTTTTTTTTTTTAGGGAAAAAAAAAAAACTGCTGACTCTTTCACAATAAAAGTTAGTGTTTCTTTTCATGTTCACATTTAAAATATCGCAATTTCCATACGAAAAACGTACTTTAACTCTTTTCCAGATAGTACAATTTAGTGCATTCTACAAGTTACAAACTGGTTTGTAAAAAAGTAACATTAATTAATATGTTTAGCATGATGCCTCTTTTGATATATGATCTTGCAAATTGTCATTAAATGTTACTACGTAAGTTTAAATTTTCGTTTTGTTAAAACTATCTAGTTGTGTTTTATTAAGAAGATATCCTTGAAAATTCTGAAGGTGAATGAACTAAAAAGTCGTTGAAAGATATGTCTTGATATTTCTGTTGAAGCAAATAATTGTTAAGAATAATGCATGAAAAAGGGATTTTTGTTTCTTTAATATAAATATAATAATAATGATATATATATAACAATTTATTTTAGTATGCTTGAATTTATTTTTATCCAAAATATTCATTAATTATTGATAAGTTAAATTCATAAATGAATCTTAACTCAATAATAATTAACATAAAACGAATCATAAATAAATAATGAGTTGAATCAAATATCTGTCTAAAACAGGGGTGGCCAACCCGTGGCCCGCCTTGAAAATTTTTCCGGCAGGTGAGATTTATCACACTTATACAAAATATATTTATTTTATAATGCCCAATGTAGTGAAAAACAAAGAATTAAAAAAAAATACATTATTTGTGCATCCATATGATCCAATATGAGAAATCTGGCACAAAAAGTTGTTAGCGCTTTTGGTTCAATTTACAACTGAGAATCGTTTTTTTTTTTCGAAAAAGAAATTGGCCAAACACAAAACATGCTCAAAGGACGCTAATCTGCAAAACCAATTACGATGTGCAAGTACCTAAATTGAGATCGATTTGCAAAAGCTAAGTGAAAGAGTGGAGAAACAAATATCGCACTACTAAAATAAACATTTTTTAATGAGTTCATTTATATTTATATATTTTTATATTTCATTTTTAGTGTTATATATTTCTTTAAAATGTGCGTTTAGTATCATTGTTATTATAATATCTATGTTTACATGTAAGAATAATAGTAAGCACAATAATAGTAACTCATTATGTTTCATTTTTTCCCTCCAAAAAATGCTTATAGTAGGTCTAAATCTAATATGGGGATATATAATTTTATATTCGGCCTGCGGAGTTATGATGCATTTCCAAAGTGACTGGAATTTGGATTGGGCACCCTCGGTCTAAACCATCTTCACTTAAAATAATTTTATCTTTATAGAACAATGATATATTTCTTTTTTCACTGCTAAAAAAATATCAACGGTGCATTGATTTTTTTGACAAAATAGATTTAAAAACAAAACAAAAACAAAAAACCGACTTTTTTTCGTATAATGCTATTTATTCAATTCCATTTACCCTAGTGTAAAGTATATGGCTAAAAAATAAAAACCCATTTTAAGACATTTTTTCTTTTAATACAAATTAATTGGATTTTTTTTTTGAAAAAGAAAAAAGTGAAAAAAATCACAAGACTCTGGGTATCGAGGTAAAATTAATGGTTCCAAACTACGCGCATGCGCGCAGAAAAGACTAGGGAAAAGCCAATATTCCATCTATTCTGTATTGAGCATGCGCGTGGACCTAACACGCATATAGTGTTTAAATCTATACTTTTAAGCGGGTAATATAATATATTCAGTTAAAATTTCAATAATTTTTTTTTTAATTTTTCAAGTAATTTCAAAAACCTAAAATCTATAAGCAAACATTTCACACTGAGGAATCTACGATTTAAATGTTTTATTAGATGGCACTGCTGATATTTGTTTACGAGCATGCGTACTAAAGATGACCCGAGATATTACCAATGACCTGAGTCACTTATTAAAATTTAAACATTTTTTTGAAGATGATAACTTTCAATTTGCATTAATCTGAATGGAGATTAGTTATTTTTGATTTTTCCCTAAAACAATCAGCAAAATTGAAATACAGGTTTTTATAATTCAATTTCACGAAGAAAAAATACAGGTGCTAATTCATATGGTAATATTGAATTCAACTTGCTACCTGCATCAAAATGTACTTCAATATTTTGTGTTACGCAAGCGGATGATTTGCATTCACTTTCCTTTAGCATGATTTCTAGGTTGCGATTTATTTACCTGGAAGTTTCTTCTTAATTGCTTGAGGATGATTCAACCTTTGTCGAGAAGGACAGTTCATTTGATTAACAAATGGCACGCACTCTCAAAACGACATTCACCTGGCCATGGCATCGTTTTAAGATTTACACAAAAATATTGAAAGCACAACGAAAAAATGTCTTTCGGTGTTTAAAAATAAAAAATGAAGAATTTATTATTATTATTTTTTTTAATACATTGGGCGTATGGAGGTTTAAAAGTTGCATCACTTTTTTTAAAACTCGTATCTGCTTAGTTTTAGTTCGAAGGAATACATTTTTTTTTATTAAGTTGATCTATTTATTGCAACTTTTATTTTACTTGTTGGTTCTGTTTATTTTGAGTTCTTCATTTAGCTATTCAAATGCACTGTTTGAAGAGCGAAGTTAATCAAATGCACTGTTTAAAGAACGAAGCTATTCAAATGCAGTTTGCAATGTTTGAAGCTATTCAAACGCACTGTTTGGAGCTATAAAAATGCACTGTTTGGAGCTATAAAAATGCACTGTTTGGAGCTATAAAAATGCATTGTTTGGAGCTATAAAAATACACTGTTTGGAGCTATAAGAATACACTGTTTGGAGCTATTCAAATGCACTGACTGTTTGAAGCTATTCAAATGCACTGACTGTTTGAAGCTATTCAAATGCACTGACTGTTTGAAGCTATTCAAATGCACTGTTTAAAGAACAAAGCTATTCAAGTGCACTGCTTGAAGTTATTCAAACGCACTGTTTGAGGCTATTGAAATGAACTATTTGAAGCTATTCAAATGAACTATTTGAAGCTATTCAAATGAACTATTTGAAGCTATTCAAATGAACTATTTGAAGCTATTCAAATGAACTATTTGAAGTTATTCAAATGAACTAAATGAAGCTATTCAAATGAACTAAATGAAGCTATTCAAATGAATTAAATGAAGCTATTCAAATGAACTGTTCTTTATTTGCTCCCACTTTTTATTTAAAATGACTTTTTTGTTGTTTTCAATCTTTGGCACAATAATGTGATTTGCGAACTAGTTGCAGTAAAAAATAATACAACAGCCTCAAGTTATAAAAAAAACCCCAATGAATTTAAAAATTGAAGGAGAAAGAAAAGGTATAAAAACGAACAGTCGAAGTCTTATAGTTAAGTAAAAATCAATAGATGCGTTTTGCAGTCATTTCAAGATAAAATTATTTTTGTTTGTATCATTTCTGCATATTGTCATTTTAGGAGAAAAAAACCTGTTATTCGTGATGACAGAAATTTACTAAAATATGTACATTTTTATTACTGAAAGTAAGAAATATCTGCCAGTAGGCAGACAGCCTTGGCCCACCATGAGGCCGTTGCGCCAATGAAGAAGAAAGTAAGGAATAGAAAAAGATAACCATGAAAATCTGTAACTAAAATTTCTATCTTGCTAGAATTTTTATAATCCAGCAAAATTTGACTTATGCAATTCAGTACAATTTCTACAATAAATTTTTAGACTCGCATTTTATAGAAAAATAATTATTATGAAGTTGACAACCTTTACAAATTTATTCTTTCAAAAATTCAAAATCTTTGAAATTCACATAGAACAACGACTTTATTAAATATAATCTTTCTAACATTTAGTGGATATTCTACATAAATTCTTTTCTACTTTAATAACAGCAAACTTCGACAGATTTTACGATAAATTTATAAAAGGAAAATCGCATATAAAAAATTCACTAATATGCAAAAATGTATTGTTTTCATTATATTAGAACAAGGTTTTTTTTCTTGACTTATGCGTTATCACAATCAACAGGCTATAAAATATCATCAGAAAATAATACTAAAAAATCTTAAAAAAATCTGCCAGAAAAATATTACCTTTTGGAAAATGGATTTCTGTCGATAAACTTCGAAAACTTCCAAGGTACATAGAATCATCTGAAAAGTGAAATACTGTATCGTTCCGAAACCTCCTTTTGTATGTATTTAAGTAAATCGTATGATATGCACGTGACTTGTTGTTCCACGGTTATTCATCCCAATTTTACAAAGTGTGTCCTGTAACTCCTTATACACGATAATACAACCGTCAGTGGAAGAATAAAATTGCTGCCTAAGGTTGCGTTTTAAATGGTGACCGGTTTGAGTTCATCGGACCAGGTACATGCAGCTCAGTATCATCTTACAGGTTTCAAGATTGATTAGGTTCTGGTAAAATGGAATCTGCTAGTTAATATGCAATGCTCATACTCTACTATCTTATGTTGTTTCAATTTATCTTTAACCCCAGATTGCTAAGAATTTTTAATGTTGATTGTCTACTTTAGGAACGTCAACAACTGAAAGTTCACAAAACCGTTTTAAACAAGAACAAAGCAATATGCCATTTTAATTTATTCAATATATCCAAGAAATAAAAAAAGGAAAAATATTAGAAAATAAAGTGATAAAAGCCAACTTTCAAAATAGAATAAGGTAGATATTAGTTTGGTAAAATGGAATCTGCTAGTTAATATTCAATGCTCATACTCAAAACAACATAAGATAACGTCATGTTGTTTCAATTTATCTTTAACCCCAGATTGCTAAGATTTTTTAATATTGATTGTCTACTTTAGGAACGTCTCCAACTAAAAGTTCAAAAAAACCGTTTTAAACAAGAACAAAGCAATATGCCATTTTAATTTATTCAATATATCTAAGATATAAAAAATAAGGAAAAATATTAGAAAATAAAGTGGTAAAAGCCAAAGTTCAAAATAGAATAAGGTAGATATTAGATTAGAAATATAATAAACAACAAGCAGTTACAGTTGTAAAGTATGAAAAAACATCCTCAAAAAATTCTGATTTAAAAAATATACATTAAGTACACCGTAAGTTTTGCTCAAGATTGCAATAATATGATTGGAATAATAAATGCATTTTCTATTAAACAAAAAGTTCGAAGGAAAAGTTCTATAGTATAATAAAAACTGATTAAGTTTAAACAAAGAAATTCGAGAACCAAGACTAAGTTGTAATACTTATTAAAATACTGAATTTACTGTTAAAAGTTATTTATTATTTATATCATGAGTGGTGACACTCCATACACAATACAAAATATATTGGTTTGATTTGGTTTGTCACTGTACTGTCATTTTGTGCACACTTTGGGCTAATTAGACCGGGACCCATAGTTTAACGTGGATTCCTAACCATCAACAAACATCCAATCCACCACCAGGAGGGATATTGGAAGAACCTTAAGACGCTAGCATGTACACAGTCTAAAGAAATCTTATATTCTAACGAAAATCAACAAATGAAGAGATTAATAATTCGAATTATCTAATCCATTTAATTTGTTTCTGTTAATATTAAAAGAAATAAATCATTTCCGAATTAATCCATTGTACAACTAATTTTTTTAATACAATCCACAACATCCATATCCACAACATTTTTTTTCTAGCATTAATGAACAAGGAAATAAATCTCTTCGGTAGTGAAATACCATTATATGCGTTTACTGATAGCACTTTATTTTAATATATTAGTGCTTTTAAATACCGGGATTAACGCTATAACTGAAACATCTATGCTGTTATATATGAAAATTACTAAAATAATGCGGTTAATAATAGCAACGATGGACAAGAAGGCTTTTTAACAATAAAAGAAAAAAAAAAATTAAGCTACAAGCTAAACACTTATATTTCTAAATATGACAACATTAATAGAACTAAAAATTCATTGTTAATCCATTTTCCACCCATAGAGATTTGATACTTACTTTTTTTGAAGCTATGAATATTAATTTAAACTAAGTAAGAAATGTCCAATAAACGAAGATCATCATGGATTATTATTAAAAATGTTGTATTATCAGATCATGAATGCAACGAATTTAAAAGCTAATAAAGAGTTTTTGCATACCGTACGTTAGTTACCGTAGGAAGTCCGTTAGCTTTTTCTCCCTAGCGCGCATGCTCAGTTTCCTATGAGCATGCGCGCTAGGGAGAAAAAGCTAACGGACGTCCTACGGTAACTAACGTACGGTATGCAAAAACTCTCTATTGATGCAAATTGATTAACAGCTAACCAGACAGTAATTGTTTAGCCTAGGAAATGTCGAGTTACTTCCTACATCAAATCTTTCTATTAACTGGTTAAGGCCAGTAAAAGGTCAGACACGTGCAGCAGTTAAGCGAAGGCAATATTGCGAGATACTTCGTCTAGGGCTTGCGTAATCTAATAAAAGATGCAACTAAATATCAATACTAAATAAGCGTAATCAAACAACCTGCGGTAAAATAAGTTTCTTAAATTAGATTTTTCTTTTTAAGTTATTAAATAAATTTTTCTGTAGTAAATATAACAAATCTATGGTAGCCAACTGTAGTTGACGAACCAAGTTTATATAGCAACGATTCCTTTGTAATCAAATATAAGATGTAACTAAACTTCAATGCTAAATAAGAAGTAATCAAACAACCTGTGGTAAATATGTTTCTAAAATTAGATTCTACCTTTTCAGTTGTTATATTTACTACATAAAAATGGGCTCACCAAGTTTATACAGCAACGATTCCCTTGTAATCAAATATTTTTTTCCTAATGCGGCTGGCAAACACTGAGACAGTTGTCTTTGATGCTTTTAAGGCAAGCGCTGCACAGCCGTTACTCACTTAGCACTATCCAGGAGGTGCGGGTAGCTTGAAGATAAGCTATAGACGCGGAGTAACAATACCTCCGCAACGCTCTACGCTCATGTTAGACCGGGACCTACTGTTTAAAGTGGATTCCGAGTCGCTACAAACATCAATGGCATCCATCGAACCTGAAACCTGTGGTACCGAGCGCCAGAGCGCTAGCCACTCAGCCATCAGGCCCATTGTAATCAAATATAACATGTAAATTTAATAAGCAGAAATCAAGCAACATGTGATAAATATGTTTTTAAAATTAGATTCTAATTCCATTCTTTTTTTTCAGTTGTTACATCTACTACATAAAAATTGGCGAACCAAGTTCATATATTTGATTACAAGGGAATCGTTTCCGTAAGACGCAACTAAATTACAATGCTAAATAAGCAGTAATCAAACAACCTGTGGTAAATATGTTTCTAAAATTAGTTTCTTCTTTTTCAGTTGTTATATTTACTACATAAAAATTTATTTAATAAATCTACTATAACCAACAGTAGTTGGCGAACCCAGTTTATACATCAACAATTCCTTTTCAAACTTTTATCTTTGGACAAAATCTAGTTTTTATCATTTTCAGCTGCTGTTGTTCATTTTCAGTTGCAATTGTTGTTCAGAATTCAGTTATTACAATACAAGGATCTAGATATAAATGAATCAACGCAAATTATAACTATTTAAAATCGTGCAATTATAAAAATAATTAAGGGAATTGCATTCATAATAGTTTGTTAGGAAATTATTCTATTGTTCTATGTATATATTGCCTTCTTATCAAATAATTATCGTCATCTTTCGATATTCCGATTGTTTTTATATAGATTTCAACTTCCAACGTAATTTTTTTATCCATCATATTATCATACATACATTTTAAATTGCTTAAGTTTTAAGTTTTTTTTAATACTACAATCATAGAGATATAGTTACTAATCAGAAATTTTCCTTTCGAAACAAACCCTGCAATTTAATTTAATGTTTAAAATTCAGTGAATCGTAAGAACCTGGTTTACATAACTAAAATACAAAATACCTGTATACATTATAATTGGGTTATCTTATATTTTATTGTGGCCCTAATAGTCATATTGCAAAAGAAATAATTAATAAATAAAACGGATATCTATAGCCCTTTATCATAAAAATATATTATTAAAGAAATGAGATCAAATTTTGAGCGTGAAGAGTTATTCTATTTTTCTAGCAATGTCTCAATTTTCATTGATATTAGAGAGTTTTTGCATACCGTATTTTGGACGTCCGTTAGCTTTTTCTCCCTAGCGCGCACGCTCATAGGAAACATTATTACAGATACGCATGCGCAATTTCCTATGAGCATGCTCACTAGGGAGAAAAAGCTAACGGACGTCCAAAATACGGTATGCAAAAACTCTCTATTGATATTTATTGAGTCAAACGTGAGGGTAAAAAAAAAAGGTATCGATATCGGCATAAAACACCTAAACAATTTAAACTTTACAAAGTGAAATATTCCGTAAACAAAGAAACCACCGCAATCTAGAAAAACAAAGCAATATGAACATTTCGATACATGTTCTATTGTATAGATATTACTGTGTCCAAAAAGTAAAACCAATTTTCAATTTAAAATTCCCGGTGCTTATGGAATTTTAATTTTTTTTCTTTCTTTTTTTTAAGTTGCTGGCATTGTCCTTGACATCTGTGTGAAATTTCAAGTCAAAAAAATTCATTAGTGTTTGATTTACGCTTATCTTTGTGAGACACTAAAACTGATTCCGGCAATTTTTGAAATGTCTGAATTAATTGAGCAAAGCACTTGCGTTCAAGTTTGTTTGCAGAAACGTATAGAATGTTACAGAAGGCATCCGGTGAGCATTCCTATATCGGAAAGAAATTTTTACAAGTGGTATAAACAGTTCAAAGAAGGCAGAGAACGCGTTGAAGACGAAGAGCCCTCTGGTCGACAATCAACTTCAACTGAAGAAGCTCACGCCCAAAAAATTAAAGATTTGGTGCTTGCAAACCGTCGATTTACAATAAGAGACCTTGCTGATGATGTTGGAATTTCAAAAGGATCGCTCAATTCCATTTTGGGCCTCAAACGCGTCAAATCTCGATGGGTACCGAAAACACTGAATGTACCAGCTCAGACTGCATTGATTCTTCGAGACTTTTCGCCAAAAATGAAACCCATATTGTTCCACAACCACCGTATTCCCACCGTGCGACTTCTGGCTAATCCCTAAACTCAAAAGACCACTCCGGGTAAACCGTTTTGAGTAGATTGAAGAGATTGAACGTGAATCGAAGGCCATCCCTGCTGATGACTTTTTAGCATGCATTGAGGATTGGAAAAAACTTTGACATAAGTGCATTGTGTCCGGAAGCGTCGGAAGTCCGGACGGGTTAATAATTAGTCTTACTTTTTGGGCACAGTAATAAGTTTATGAACTTTATTGGTCTATATTTTCACTTACTCAAATTCCTTTATTCATTATTAAATGTACTTATTATTTATTACATTCACCTATTAAATATACTTATTAATTAACTTCACCTATTAAATATACTTATTAATTAAATTCACCTATTAAATATACTTATTAATTAAATTCACCTATTAAATATACTTATTAATTAAATTCACCTATTAAATATACTTATTAATTAAATTCACCTATTAAATATACTTATTAATTAAATTCACCTATTAAATATACTTATTTATTAAGTTCACTTACTTTGTAATTAAAATAGCAGTTACTAATTTAAAAATAAGTAGCATTCTTGACAATATAAAATTTTATGTAGTTTGATTTTTTAAAATTTGTACAGAAATAAAAATCTCCCGAAGTTGGTTAAACAGATTTCAGAGTCTGCGGAAAACAATCTTTATAGGAAAACAGAAACAGGAAAACTTCAGTCTGCGGAAAACATTAGTTCTCATTGAATTAGTTAGTAAATGGTTTTAAAAAGAATAATAAAATTTATTTATGTTTAGGAATATTCTGCAATTCGTTTTCGTTGAAACTTCAAATCTAAATTGGTTGAGATTAGAGGCACATCAGTGGTCACTGTTTAACTCATAAATAGTGAATTTAAAAATGAAAAGGTCACACCGTGGTTAGCCCATTTTTATGTAGTAAATATAACAACTGAAAAGGTAGAATCTAATTTTAGAAACATATTTACCACAGGTTGTTTGATTACTGCTTATTTAGCATTGAAATTTAATTACATCTTATATTTGATTACAAAGGAATCGTTGTTATATAAACTTGGTTCGTCAACTACTGTTGGCAACCATAGATTTGTTATATTTACTACAGAGAAATTTATTTAATAACTTAAAAAGAAAAATCTAATTTAAGAAACATATTTTACCACAGGTTGTTTGATTACGCTTATTTAGTATTGATATTTAGTTGCATCTTTTATTAGATTACGCAAGCCCTAGACGAAGTATCTCGCAATATTGCCTTCGCTTAACTGCTGCACGTGTCTGACCTTTTACTGGCCTTAACCAGTAAATAGAGATTTGATGTAGGAAGTAATTCGACATTTCCTAGGCTAAACAATTACTGTCTGGTTAGCTGTTAATCAATTTGCATCATTCGCTTTTAAGTTCGTTGCATTCATGATCTGATAATACATCATTTTTAATAATAATCCATGATGATCTTCGTTTATTGGACATTTCTTACTTAATTTAAAAATAATATTCATAGATGCAAAAAACTTAAGTATAAAATCTCTGTGGGTGGAAAATGGATTAATGAATTTTTTTGCCCATTATGCACAATACGTATAAAAGATCATTGGGAATTGATAGTTCCCCGTCAGTATATGTTGTGGAAGTTAGGAGAGCTGAATGTCAACTTAGTTAGTCACAACTTAAATGTTTTTCTAATTTTATAAATTAGTTCTCTGAATTTCTTTCAGGATTGATGCCAAATCGATATCATTAGCATTTTATGTATCTTTGAAGTAAGCAAAGATAATGGTTTGGTTTGCAGATCTATGGTCATTTTTTGCCCTCTTAAGACTAATTAGACTGGAACCTATAGTTTAATTTGGATTTCGAACCATTAACAAATATTCATGGTCCCGCCAGGATTCCAACCTGAAGCTTGCGGTACCAAAGGCCATCAGGCCGCTACAAATATAATGGAATTTAACCAAATTAAACAACTGAAATAAACCCACAATATTAAATTTGCAAGTTAAACTATACAATACTATGCAAACAATCAACTAAAGTCAAATTTCAAAATTTTCCTAAGTGATCTTTTAAGTAGGGTTAATCTAGACAATTTATTTTAGATACTCTCCCAAAGAACAGAATAAGTAACAAATTTTAGAAAAGTCGTAGAAATTAAAAATTAATATTCACTAGACTTGTTTTTCTGGAAATTAATCTTAATTTCTAAATTTTCTATTTCTAACAATATTCTGTTTTTAATAAAAAAAATAATATTTTAACATATTCATTAAAAACTTTTAAATTTTGCTTATTTTACGAAATAGATTGACAGATTGAGCACGGTTCAAGTTTGAATGTAGGTTAAAAATAATTAAAGTTAAATTGTTGATGATTTCAAGAATATTGAATTAGGTTAATATTTAAATTTGATTAACCGTATACCTATTAACATAAACGCCTGTCATCTGTATACAATAAAAATTCTTCTAGATTTTTTAACCTGTTTTAATTATCCTTAATATTTAGTTCCAAAAGATTGCTATGTTAAGAACACTCTTCATATATTTGATTTTCTTTAAGTATTTATTTAAAAATGGATATATTTTTTTGGTCACTTGGGTATTCTCTTATTGTATAAATTTAAAATATTGATCAACTGAATTGATAAATCAATTGCAGTGAAATAAACATATTTGCTATTAATAAATAAAAAGTAAGTAATAATAATAAAATAACACAAGTAATATTTATCTCAATAATAAATATTACTTACTTTAGTGCTTCCTTTATGACTAATGAAAATGTTAAGCAAGCATTACTTTAGAGGTTCCTATAATTTAAGAAGAAACGTAGACTACTAAATAAACAAGACATTAATTAATGTCACACTGACTATAAGATATTTTAAATTGAATTTTTTCGCTATTGTATAATGGCATTTAAACAATTTTTACTTTAACACAAAGTCAGTCCAAAATTAAAAAAAACTTTACAAACTAACTGTAATGTGATATTTCCCCAAAACATGTAAGTTTAAAAGCTAGTCTATGTAGTACTATTAAAAATCTTACAATATAACGTTAATGATAGTAATTCTTATATCCTATGTTACAACGAAAAGACAACATAATTTAAAATTATTCTCGATTTCATCAACAAACAAAATCCTTTTGTTTATCATCTTTATTTGACAGTACCATGAAATAAAAATCTGCCATTTTAGTCTGACAAATTTAAGTTTACTGATTTGGAATACAAGTATATAGGGAAAGGACTTAGGTCCTTTCACATTAAAAAAACGGCTCTTCTAAAATGATTAAGGCAAATATCACAATAGAAACTTTACAAACTAACTATAATATGGTGTTTTACAAAATCACGCAAGTCTAAAATCTAGTCGATTTATGTACTACTAAAAAACACTTTCAAATATATATATATAGACGTTAATGATAGTAATTCTTGTATCTTATGTTACAACGAAAACAATTTCAACGAAAAGACAACATAATTTAAAATTATTCTCCATTTCATCAACAAACGAAACTTTTTGTTTATCGCCTTTATTTGGCAGTACCATGAAATTAAAATCTGACATTTTAATCTGACAAATTCAAGTTCACTGATTTGGAATACAAGTATATAAAGGACTTAGGTCTTCTCACATTTAAAAAACACCTCTTGTAAAATGATTAAGACGGATATCATAATAGAAACTTTACAAACTAACTATAATGTGATATTTCACAAAAACACTCAAGTCTAAAAACTAATCGATTTATGCACTACTAAAAGAAAAACCTTTTAGAAAATATATATAACGTTAATGATAGTAATTCTAGTATCTTATATTACAACCGAAACAATTACAATGAAAAGACAGCATAATATAAAATTATCCTCCATTTAATCATCAAACGAAACTATTTTGTATATCACGTTTATTTGGCAGTACCATGAAATAAAGATTTCTCGTTTTAGGATCAAGAAATTATATATACAACAATGATAGTAATTATTGTATCTTATGTTACAACCAATTTTTATAAAAAGACAGCATGCTTTAAAATAATTCTCCATTTCATCAACAAACGAAACTATTTTGTATATCACATTTATTTGGCAGTACCATGAAATAAAGACTTCACGTTTTAGGATCAAGAAATTATGTATACAACAATGATAGTAATTATTGTATCTTATGTTACAACCAATTTTTATACAAAGACAGCATGCTTTAAAATTATTCTTCATTTCATCAATAAACGAAACTCTTGTTTATCACGTTTATTTGGCAGTACCATGAAATAAAGATTTCTCGTTTTAGGATCAAGAAATTATATATATAACAATGATAGTAATTATTGTATCTTATGTTACAACCAATTTTTATAAAAAGACAGCATACTTTAAAATTATTCTCCATTTCATCAACAAACGAAACTCTTGTTTGTCACGTTTATTTGACAGTATCATGAAATAAAGATTTCTCGTTTTAGGATCAAGAAATTATATATATAACAATGATAGTAATTATTGTATCTTATGTTACAACCAATTTTTATAAAAAGACAGCATACTTTAAAATTATTCTCCATTTCATCAACAAACGAAACTCTTGTTTGTCACGTTTATTTGACAGTATCATGAAATAAAGATTTCTCGTTTTAGGATCAAGAAATTATGTATATAACAATGATAGTAATTATTGTATCTTATGTTACAACCGAAACAATTTCAATGAAAAGTCAGCATAATTTAAAATTATTCTCCATTTAATCAACAAACGAAACTCTTTTGTTTATCACGTTTATTTGACAGTACCATGAAATAAAAAACTTCTCGTTTTAGGATCAAGATCTCCTCTCCAAGGTCATTTCATCTTTTGTAATCTTGCACAAGCTTAGCCCCGTGAAAGTAGAGGAAAATGAATCAAGCAACAATTTCATTTTTCACATTTCTTCTTTTCTTAATGCACAGATATCTTATATATACTCTAATCTGTTAAAAGTATCGATTAAATGTTTGTAAATCGTTTCTATTGTCAAGCTAGAATGCATTCTACAAGATATCAGTCTAATTATTTTGGTCATTTTTCGCTAGATAAGGCGGATGGCAGATAAATTGGGACATCATATTTTCTTTAGATGAAACAGATAGCGTCCTGTAATCACTTGAAGAAAATTTTCACATTGTCTAATCCTCAATATGGGTTACCATTTGATGCCCTTTATTGTCATTATGTTGCGATTATTTTAAACGTTCTTTTTGTAGTTTTCGAAAGGAAAACTCATTCTTAAAACAATGGAAATCTTATCTCGCTTTAAATATGAGGTTGGAGATTTTAATTTGAGTGTGCGTGTGTGCGTGTTTATTCAGTTACATTAAATAAAACAATTACACGTATCTGTAATGAAAACTTTATACTTCAGCTGTTTAACCTTTGGTATTATCGATTACTCAACCGAATTAAATAAATCAAATAATTAAAAAGGTCAAAATTCAAACAATCCAATGAATTGGGATTTTATTTTAAGCAGAAGCACTACATTTCCGCAATTATGCTATAAAATTAGAAATGATATCTTAATATCATGAATTATGGAAAAGAATCAATTGATAAAATAGATAATAGAATAAAACAATGAATGTGATGCTATTCTAACAGAACATAACGGCAGAAAGCGTGTTTTGTTTTTGTGGAAAGAGAAAATGTTAAATAATAAATCCATTCATTGTTCAAAAATGTAATTATATGCACAATCAGAAGAAAATAATCCAAGTAATGAATAAAAGATATTTTAAACATGAAAATTAGTACTTATGAATTTAAAATACGTTCGTTTCCTTTCATTGAAATATGTTCAACCAAAATAGTACAAAATATATGAAATAAACAGGCATTTGAGGACCAGGAACCCATTAAATTTTATAATTCCTTCAAATATTTAATGACATTCTTTTTAAATCAGTGAATAGGATTAGAAGAATAATAAACACATTCCAATACATTTCTATATGTTTACAAAGTAGCACACTTTTTCACATGGTTTTTTTTTTACCATGTCTTTGAATAACATTAATAAACTCTTTTTACTTTTATTTCCTCAAAGCACAAAGACGTTTTCTTCATTTTATGTGCTACAATTTTAAAAAATATATTTAACAATATATAACAACAAATTAGCACACAATATATGAAATAAATAAGCATTTGAGGGCCGGGAATCTATAAAGATTTATAATTCCTCCAAATATTTAATGGCATTCTTTTTAAATCAGTGAATATGAGTATATTCATTATACATTCTGATAGGTTTCTGTACGCTTCAAACTAATGCACTTTTTCACAAAGTTTTTTTTCATGTCTTTGTATAGCATTAATAAACACCTTTTCATTTCGTCAATGCTCAAAGATGTTTTCTTCATTTTATGCGCTACAATTTTTAAAAGACAAACAACAAACATATATTTATATAACAAACATATACAAACATATATTTAACAACAATGTATGAAATAAATAAGTATTTGAGGACCAGGAATCTATAAAGTTTTATAATTCCTCCAAATATTTATTGGTATTCTTTTTAAACCAGTGGATACTATTATAAGAATAATAAGCACATTCTGATAGGTTTCTGTACGTTTACAAAATAATACATCTTTTCGCATGTTTTTTTTCCTTTTATGGGCTATAATTTTTAAAAATATAATTAACAACAATGTATAACCGATTGTCTAGCAAAAAGAGGCTCAAGACTACTTCAAATGAGATCTTCGTCACTGTCACTCCATTCTATAAAATTATATATCAAACAAATATTGATTAAAAGCCACAAGTCACAAACTCAAGATGAGATTAAGTCAAATCATTGGAGAGCTGAAGATCTTTTAACAATACCCAGCAATCAGTGACGACATACTGTTGCCCAGTTCCGTCTTTTGACTGACCACGAATGCCTAGCAGAACATCTCCAACGCATTAAAATCTTTTCGAACCCTGGCTGCCCCCTGTGTGATTTAACAGATTTAATGAACAGAGACCACCGTCAACGATGTGCGATACTTGACGGCGACTCGGAGACAGCGCTTTACTGGCATGCGAGATAACTTTTAAGGCAATGACTTCGTTCATCTTTGTATTTGTTGGATGTTTATTCTTTTGTATTCTTTTTTTTTTTTTTTTGCCTTGTTATTGTTATTATTATTATTACTTGTACTTGCTTTGCCATTGGAAATAAATAAAAAAAAACAATGTATAACAACAATTTAGCACACAAATAAATAAGCATTTGAGGACCAGGAATCCATAAAGTTTTATAATTCCTCCAAATATTTAATGGCATTCTTTTTAAACCAGTGAATAGGATTATAAGAATAATAAGAGCGTTCCAATATGCTTCTGTACGTTTACAAATACACCTTTTCGCATGGTTTTTTTCGTCTTTTTATAGCTTTAATAAATGCCTTTTCACTTTTATTTCATCAAAGCACAAAGATGTTTTCTTCCTTTTATGTGATGCAATTTTTAAAAATATTCTTATAACACTGTCTGTTAACTAAATGTACAAGAAATAAGAATTATTACAGATAAAAATATTATGAAAGTATGACAACAAAGAGTCTGCTAAATTAATTTAAAGGAATTGCCTTGGCAAAAAAATGCAATTTATTTTATTAGAATCGTTGGGAAGGGTATTTATTTAAGAATGTATACGAAAATACTATTAATGGATGTTTGTAGTGATTCGGAATCCACTTTAAACCGTAGCTCCCGCTCTAATATAATCGTAGAACGCTGTGGGGGTAGTGTTACTCGCATCCGTAGCATATTTTCAAGCTATACGGGCCCCCTCGGGATTGCTAAATGAGTAACAGCGTTGGTACCCTTGCTTATGGCATACGGATTAATGTCTCTGTATTGAAGCTGCATTAGAACAACAACTATTATCTTTTTGAATAGTTTTGGTTTGTCACACTTTGTCATTTGTCATTTTGTGCACACTTTGGACTAATTAGACGTGGACCTATAGTTTAATGTGGATTCTAAACCACTTACAAACATCCATACCACCGCCATTATTCGAACCTGTGGTATTATGGTACCAACGGCCAGAGCGCTAGCCATTTGGCCATCAGGTCACTCACTATCTTTTTGAATAAGATCTTAAGCAGTATTTACTGGTAAGCTGTGTTTTAAGGTAATGTCATTATATTTCAATTTTTATGATGCGCTTCGAATTTTTTATTAGTAAAAAGAATTATTCTAAAAGTATTTCAATAAAAATTCAAATATTTATTAATAATTGTAATTAAAGAATCCTAATTTGAAACAACATGCGTCTTGTATTCTCAGTCAAGTCTCATCAATAAATAATGAGAAGGATATAGTGATAAGTTACCAATTATTAAATTTATTCAACTGTTTTTGAATTATACGCACATGGTAAATTTTAAATGGGTTTCTGGACATGACTGTATACATGTCCGTTTATTTTACTCTGTATTACTTCATTCAGTTTTAATTGCAATTAGCAATCTGAACACTTATACTACGCTTAAAATGTTTTGTAACAAGAACAAGAAAAGGCATTCTAGATAGTTAATGACATCACATACTTGGTATTTGTTTCATCTTTACATAGAATAATAGTAAATAAACAAACTGCATACTATAGTTGAAATATTTATGTATTATTATATTTAATAGGCTGTCATGTTATCTGAAGAACTTGAAAAAATTATTAGAGATTTTGTCGACACGAGTAATTATAATCATTTTAGATTTAAGATTTCTTCTAAATACCAGATTTCTTTTGAAACTTGCATAGACATAGAATGTCACAAAAGAAAACTAAAATCACTTTTAGCAATTCAGGTATTTTAAGTGAGTTTCGAAAATAAAGTGATTTTTTTCTTTGTACTTTACTCAATTTATATTTCGCTAATTTGCCATTTTGAACTTATAAAATTCAACATTGGAACAATCATAATTATAAATAATTGATTATTTCCCAAATAGGATTTGGATTTTAGTTTGAAAATGTGTTGTTGTCTTTGATTAATAATTCTAAACAAGGAATTGAACCCACTTGAAAAATTTATCCACGTTCAAGATATTCGTAAGAAAAGGCACTTGATTTTTCATTTTCTGTGATTTTTTGAACATGTAAAATATTTATTACATACAATAATAAATAAAAGTAATATCAACAAACGCTATTTTTATAATATAAATCATAGTAAAAATTGCACTTTTCCTTAAAATAGAAACTCTTAGCTAAAATGAGAAATGTTTATATATTTATTTAGTTATTTAAATTATCTTAATATTTATTTATTTTATTTTTCATTTTAAGTTCGGATTTATCCCTAATTAGGGACTACTATTTCCTTTCTTGGATTAATGACCTTTTTTTAACAACAGTGTCAATCTTTATAATTTTTCAATCTTATAAAAAGAGAAGTATATAAACTATTGTTACATCTGACAGATAAACGTTTATTACATGAAATCATTCGTAAATACCACGTATTTATAGAATAATACTTCTTGTGAATGATATGTCAGAAATATATAAAATTAATAATTAATTTTAAAGGCATTTTTTTTAAAGTTTCGTTTTGATGAAGAAAATAAATTTTTTTGTTCAGATCCAACATTTTAAAATTAATGTACTTGATTGGCTATACATTTAATCCAGACATCTTTTTTTAATTTTTAAGATTGGATTTCTCCTTCAAGAGTGGTGAAAATATGTGTATCAATAATAGTGACTTATCATTTTCAAAAATTTCATAAAATGAATCAGAACTATTTATTGTAATAGTTCTTCTGTGATATATTATCCTTAAAGAAATATATATAAGACATACATAACTATCACTTATTTAATAAAGTAAAAATTTAACGTGAATCACAAGTATTAGACCTCACTAAAATGTTATATTAAAAATAAATATATGGAAGAATCCTATATTTATTAAGCTTCTCGTATCTTTTTGCTGAATTTGATACCAAATTATGGTTAGAGATAATACAAAATTTCTAATGTTGTTGCTTTTTGTATAAATTAAACGTGTGTATAAGTATTAAGCAAACTGAAACAAACTTATTTATTATTCATATTAAGATCAAACTTTGTCGAATTAAATACAGATAGGATAACTTGTTGCTGTCAAAATTCTAGAGAACTTAGAAATTGTATAGTAAAATCTTATTTTTTTTAGAAATATGCAATTCATTTTCAGTTTGATAAAAATTATACTTTACAATAAAAAAAATAAAAAAATATCATTAAGTATAAAAAAATATACTTTTAAATTGATACTTTTCGACCCAAAATATTCATCATTAAAATATGCCGCAGATAAACATATTTTATTAATTATTAATTTATTATATACATAAGACATACACAACTATCATATGTTTAATAAAATAAAATTTTTAAAGGGAATGACAATTATTATGCCCAGATAAAATGTTATACTAAAATAAATGTATAAAAGAATCCTGTATTTTATTTTAATAATTTAAATTTCTTGTATCTTTTTGCTGAATTTGATACTAAACTTTAGTTAGAAATTACACCAAATTTTCAATGTTGATGCTTTTTGCATAAAATACGTGTGTGTATAAGTGTTAAATGAATTGAAACATTATAAAAGATGTTAAGCTTATTTAATAATTAATAAGCTTATTTAATAATTAATAAGCTTATTTAATAATTAATAAGCTTATTTAATAACTAATAAGCTTATTTAATAATTAATAAGCTTATTTAATATTCTTATTAAGATCAAACCTTGTCTAATTAAATGCAGATAAGAATTTTTACAGCAACAAATTATCCTAAGTACTGGAAATAGTATTGTAAAATCTGATTTTTTTTGTAGAAATAGGCAATTCATTAAGTTTTTTATCAAACTTTCGACCCAAAATATTCATTATTTAAATACTTCTCAGATAAACATATTTTATTAATTATTAATTTATTACAAATTATTGATATATATATATATATATAACATGTAACAATGCATGCTCTATACATTCGTAAAAAGTATTATTTTATTAATTTATATGAAACATTACATTTAAATATATTTTTATATTACCTACAATAACGCGGAAACAAACGGCATAAAAGGAGAAACGATAAAACCCAATGAAATGCATATAAAAAAAAACTCACCATATGCACTTTTCTTTCGTAATTTTAACCTGTCCTTATTATTCGCTGCTTCTTTAATAGCTTATTTCGTAAGTCGTGTTTACAGAAGAAAAGTCTAGAAAGTAGGTGTTGAAAAAAGAGCAACCAGTAAAAAAAAAAACTAAAATAACAATTCCCGTTATATATTGTGCAAGTCAGGAAAGGTGCAGATAACAGCTAACCAACGGCATTCTTAAAATTGTAGCACTTAATAATGGTAAGTAAGAAAATGTCCCGTTAAAATTAACTGAGACTAGTAATACTCGTTTATCCCTTAAAATAGCCCCTTTAGAAAGCCAATAGAACGAAGACGTTCATCCAAAGGAGCAATACGTTAATAAGATATTTTTTACAAGGACGAATAAAGGAAGTTGAAGTCGTATCAACTTTCTGCAATCCATTAAATTGATAAATTTAACGTTGCTCACTTATTAAATAATTCAAATTTTATCATATTTATCAACTGGATATTTAAATTCAGTTTAAATAACGTAAGAGGGCAAAATAAGCATCTATGACGCTCGATATTGAAATAAACTATATGACGTACATAAAAATATGAAAATATGAATTAAAAAATAATTTTAAATTTATTCATAAAAACGTTTTAAAACATGCTGAATATTATCTTTATTAGAGTAAGAAAAATATCAAAATATTGCCAAAAATTTTTATACAGAACAGAATACATTTTCAAATAATTAATCGTTAAATTATTTAACTATAATTTTTTCAAATTTAAAATGATCCTTTAACCTATAGCAGTTGGAAATACACATTATCGCGTTTCAGTTATTATATACAATTCCTCAATATCTCTTTACTTATGATTTCATGTTGAAGTGTTAGAAAGGAATCATCAACTGTATATCTAAATTCAATTTAAATTAAAGTACGAGAGAAAAATAAGCTTCTATAATGCTCGATGTTGAAATAAAATATATGACGTACATAAAAAAAAGAAAACCGGATTTAAAAAAATAATTCTATATTCATTTATAAAAAGCTGAATTTTGAATATTATCTTTATAAGAATAAGAATGATACAAAATATTTTGCCAATATTTTGATATCTAACAGAAAAAAAGTATAATTATGATTTTTTTAGGCTTATTGATTTTGTTTTAAATGGATTTGTTTAAAAGTAAATAAAGAGATAATTTAAAAATATACGGAACACATTTTCGAATAACTAATCTTCAAATTATTTAGCTATAATTTTTTTTCAAATTTAAAATGATTCTTTAACACTCTAGCAGCTGGAAATACACATTATCGCATTTCAATTACTATACACATTTCCTCATTATCTCTTTGCTTATGATTTCATGTTGAAGTGTCAGAATGGAATTATCAACTGGATATCTAAATTCAGTTTAAATGGAAGTTAAATGGGAGTTTAAAAAGACGTTCATCCAAAGGAGCAATACGTTAATAAGGTATTTTTTACAAGGAGGAATAAAGGAAGTTTAAGTCGTATTAACTTTCTGCAATCTGTAAAATTGATAAATTTAATGTCACTTAAATATTAAATAATTCAAACTTTATGATATTCATCAACTAGATATCAAATTCAGTTTAAATAACGTAAGAGGGCAAAATAAGCTTCTATGACGCTCGAAGTTGAAATAAACTATATGACGCACAGAACAAAATGAAAATATGAATTAAAAAATAATTCTATATTTATTCATAAAAACGTTTTAAAACATGATGAATATTATCTTTATAATAATAAGAAAGATATCAAAATATTGCCAAAAAATTTTTATGCATAGCATATTTTAAAATAATTAATCGTTAAATTATTTAAATATAATTTTTCTAAATTTAAAAAGCTTCTTTAACATTATAGTAGCTGAAAATACACGTTATCGCGTTTCAGTTATTATATACAATTCCTCATTATCCATTTGCGTATCATATGCATTGAGTTGATGTGTCAGAATGGATTCATCAACTGGATATCTAAATTCAGTTTAAATAACGTGAGGCCAAAATAAGCGTCTATGACGCTCGATGTTGAAATAAAATATATGATGTACATAAAAAACGGAAAATATGAACTTACAAAATAATTCCATATTTATTCATAAAAAACGTTTTCAAACATGCTGAATATTATCTTTATAAGAATAAGAAAGATACCAAAATATTACCAAAAATTTTATCAAATACAAAAAAGTATAATTAGGATTTTTTAGGTTTATTGATTTTGCAATAAATGAAACAGATAATTTAAAATATACATGACACATTTTCAAATAACTAAGCTTCAAATTATTTAACTATAATTTTTTTTCTAACTTTAAAATGATTGTTTAACACTAGCAACTGGAAATACGCATTATCACGTTTCAGTTATTATATACAATTCCACATTATTTTTTCGTTTATGACTTCAAGTATGTTGAAGAGTCGGAAATGTCAAAAAAAAAAATAAATGTTATAATTGATATGCGTAATTGTTTTACAGCGTTTGTAAATTTAACATTAAAATTTGCTTTCAGATATCTAGACGTTGAATCTACATATAGATATCTGAAAACAAATTTTTATGTTTTTCTTTATTTTGAAACTTTGGCAGTCGTTTTTTTTTCCTTTCTCAAGCTTACATGTAAATATTCAGGATATACTACACTCAGAAAAATTACTAAGATATATTTTTTTCTCTTACTTCCTTTTTTCAACAAAATAATATTTATCGCATAATGTATTCTAAATGTTAAATGTTGAAATTACAAGTTCGTACTTAAATTTTTTGTTTTTCTTTTTACATTCAATTAATGCATTCAGAATTACTTTGAATAGTGAAAAAATAGAAAAAAAAAATTGATAAATGTGGTAATTGATATGTGTAATTAATTGTTTTGAAGAGTCTTGTAAATTTAACATTATAAAAAAACATCAAAATTTTTCTTTCAGATATCTATTCATTGATTTATCAGAGAGCTGTTCCTCATTTTATATGAGGCAATAATTAACGTGATAGTTAAAATAGTTATTTATGCACATGACTATGCAGAAGATGGTTGTAGTATTAATTTGTCCGTTATAACTGTTTAATTATCTTGTTAAATTCAAAATTTGAGTAAATTCATAAAAAGAAGTTAAAATAAAATATCACTGTTTCATTCGTTAACATATGTCTAAATTTTTTTTTTTGCAATTATATATTTATTTAAAATTTAAAAGTATTAGTTTCTAAAAGTTAAAATTTCTAATTCCTTTTTTTCTTATAATCTCATACTTATCAAATAATAGGATGCCAAAAAAAAAAAAAAATTTATATGATTGCACACATACATTTTAAACATAAATATGGCGTCTTTCTTTTATCTACTGTAGACAGAGATTTTTAAAATGCTCATCATGTAAAACTTTGTCATATGAAAATAAGGGAAATATAATAAATTTATAAAACAAAACAATTAGCATTTTATCTTTTAAATTATTTATTCTTTTATCTTCTAAATTATTTTATTTTTAATGCATGAAGCATAAACAATTTGTAATTACTTGGTGCCTGAGAATTATTGAACATAGTGCAGACATTTTATTTTTATCTCAAGTTTTTTTTTTTTACATAGTTTTGTACTAACTAATTTCCAGTACATTACAAAAGTTAATAAATTTTAATGCGAAAAACCTTGGTTTCCCATAGTATACACCAAAAAGATACTCGACTTCTTGCCATACTTTAGCAAGTGTTTGAGGAGTTATGAATTAATAGAAGCTGTCATATACTGCTTCAATTCTTGCAAATCAATTCAGAATGTCTGATACACCATGTGAAACCCACATGAAAAAATCTAATAGAGTTAAATTTGGATATATTTTTAAGTAATCTTGTAATGTGTTCTCAGAAATCCAATATTATGAGATAGTGAGGAATTCACGAACAATAATAATAATAACAAACTAATTTTTATACTTAGTGGGTATCCAATACCAATAACAGTGTACTCAATTCTTCCTTTTTTTGAAGGCATTTTCAGATTACATACACACATCAGCATAGTTAGTATATCGATAGCCTCTTTATTAAAGAGTAAAATATAAAAACAAATTATTAGATAGTTAATTAAAGATGATAACTATCACAAATAAACATCTTCCATTCAAAGATTACATTCGTAATTTAATATTTTATTACTTTAAAAACAGGAATATAAACTTACTGAATATATATATTTACTTTTTTTTAAGGCAATATTTAATATACTTACCCACAAAAATTTGGTAAAGTACGCTAATTATCGGCGTTTTTACTAATGATGAGAATTGATTCAAATCAATTAATAATCCACTTAAATAAATCAATTAAGTTAATTAATATAAAGCAATTGCTTAAAAATTATCTACGGGATTTCTACCCTCCTTGCTTATACTAAAGCGTCGGACCAGGGGATTTCACCCTCTGTCCAAATCACCTTAACGTTTTCATTTGATGTCAACCTTGCATTGATTGCTCTATTTATTTCCTGTGTATTTATTATTTTTTTTTTCGTAGGGGCATTTAAATCCAACCGACATTGGCTCTTAACTTGGTCCATCCCTCTCCATCAAAGATTCGAAAGATTGTTTTGGAATGCAAGCTCCAGGTTCAGTGACCCAGGACATCCCCAGAGAAGACAGTTGGAAGGGACTTCAGCAAAAGGGGCTTCTTAGAGGTGAGAGGATTGAAGGTGAACGATAGGTGAAGGTAGTCACGTAATACTGTTGTTGTTTATACGCCCTGTTACGTGATTTCGCATTTTTTTTTTAATTGTACTCAAAACAACAAGTAACCCTTGTCAAAATTTGAAGTTAGCTTCCAGAAAAGCCACGTTATGAAAAAACAGTATTTGGCGAGGTATAATTAAGCACAAAAATTACAATCTTGAGATAATCAGAGAGTCAAAACTTTTCTAAAGACTACTTATTTAGTGGAGAGATATATATTTGTTTACTAATTATTATTAATATTATAATAATAATAAGTAAAGAAATTATTATTGTAAACAATTTATTAATATTATATTTGTTTATTAATTATTATTATTAATGTTATTATTAATAATAATCTTGAGTACTTTATTAATCTTGTATACAGATATTAATTTTTTAAAAACGAAAAAAATTTAAAACAAAAATTTTTTGACAAAAAAAAACGATAATATTTATTAATAATAATAATATTATTATTATTATTATTATTACTGTCATTTTTTGTCAAAAATGTTTTTTCGTTTTAAAATTTTTTCGTTTTTATAAAATTAAAATCTGCACTCAAGATTAATTCATTATAAAAATAAAATTCCAACTAACGTTATTGTTTGCATAAATAAGCGTTTCATCAATAATCTTCAGCAACAACGAATGATTGATTAATTGAACAATTATTGTTTTTTGTTTCAGATGAAGAAAAAAAATATGTGATTTGAGAGAAATTCGTGTAAACAAAAATTGATAAGATTTCTTTCAATGTTGTGTCAATTTCTGCAAACAGTGCAATACCGGAAGAAACAAGTCTGAAGATGAACCTTATCTTGCCATACAATGTTGAGATGAGATAGATCCAGGCAAAGGGAAGAGAAAAGAAAATCAACATGAGCACAACTCATTTATTGGATACAATTAAAATTTAACAGTAATTGTTATCGGATATAATTAGATTTAAAATCGCAATCATGAATTTGATATGAAAAATAAATGAAATAATAAATATTTTATAATTTATAAATATTTTAATAGTAAATTTTTAATTGGGCTTCGCCTGCTGGCAGAATCCGAAAAGTTTTTTTTTTTTTTTTTTTTTTTTTTTTTTACGGAGTAATGTTGTCAGCCCTACGGTCAACCCTCTGCAGTCATATTAGACTGGTACCTACGGTTTAAAGTGAATTCTGAACCACTATAAATATCCAGGGCACCGCCGGGACGCGAACCCGAAACCTGTGGCACCGAGCTCCAGATAATTGAAAATTAGCAAATGGAAAATTTGTTACGTTGTATAAATACTAATTATTAGATGACTTTAAGCAAGGTATGTTCGAGTGTCTTATTCGATATATTAGGTGATTGTGACAATTAAGTGGCTAATTAATAAAAATTAAGTAACAATTAATTAACAACTATAATGCATGAATTACAAATTTCTTTTAAAATTGGGGGGGGCAGAATCAAATTCAATATTAAAGTCAAATTTTTTCACAAATCCTACAATACTATAAATTAACAAATATTCAACAACTTATATAACATTAAAAAGTCTGCTTACAACAAAACATAATATTGTGGGAAGTTTAGTTTAATGCGCAAGTTCCAAATATGGCTACTTTACGGGACGTTTTTAATGAGTTAACCCATTTATAAAGCATATAACAAGGTTTTTTCTCCCCACCACATAATAGTAATCGTCAAAAACTTCTTTGCTTCCTTTTTTTCCGAAATTATTCAAAATTCGATTTTTGGCTTTTTTTTTTTTTTTTTTTTTTTTCAAGAAAAATGAAAGGTTTTCAGGATTAATCAACCAATATAATTTGCTTTTGGTATTACTATTCGAATTAATTTCGTAAAAACACATTTTGTTTTCGGAGCTTATGTAGAAATTTTTTTAAATATTTTATAGCTTCTCCCATAACTAAGATTGGTTTGGTTTGTCGCTCTACAATTATTTTAGCCTAAAATTGACCACAGTCATTTTTGCACAATTGTTAATGTACGGTTTACTTTTTCGAGTTCCTTCTACTAACTACTACTACACCATACCTCATAGCTGTGCCAAGATACGAGATACTCCTTTAGAGTTGTTTGGATTTGTCGCTCTACGGACATTTTTTTGCACACTTTAGGCTAATTAGACCGGGACTTACAATTTAACAGGGATACCGAACCACTAACAAGCATCTATGCGACCGCCAGAATTCGAACCTGAAGCCTGTGTTACCAAAGCCCAGAGCGCTAGCCAATTGGCCATCAGGCTGCACAACTAAGAGAAGAATCGTGTTTTCTCTTCAGGTGTATTTGAAATTTGCCTAAGTATTTTATACTCCTGATTTCAGAAATTCAGAACAATTGGAAATTCAGCACAATTATAGTTGATTTTTTAAACGCATCCATAATTGTGTTGAATTTCCTGTAGAAATTTACATTTTGAATCCAAGAATTGATAGTTTCCAGATTTCAATATTTGTTTCATTACTGGAGAAATTAATAACCAAATGTAGTTTTATAACACAAAAGTATCAATTTTACCAACCCCGGCATTATTGCTACAAGTTGCCTATTGGTATTGAAATTTGATGCATTGCTTAATTGAGGATTGCATCCGAGATTTCACCAACAAATATGAACCAACTAGAAAGTTTTTGATACTATCCAGTAATTTTCTTTTCGACACCAAGGGTTATGCTGTTTGTTTTTACATGTTGCAACCATCTGTGTCAATACTTTTTTTTCAGATGTACACCTTTAATTTTCCAAACGCGAGTCTTAACATTTGAAATAGCTTTAAGCCTATGTGAATCAAGATTGGCACAAAAGTAGAATGCTATTAATAATAGGGAGGTGTATTATTTAAAAATATTCCCTTATTTATATGAGATACATATTTTTAAATCTCGCACATTGTGTTCTTTCTGTGTTGATTGTTATTAAAGTTGTTGTATAGCCACAAAGTTATACAAGACAATTTTTGAAAAGTCAAGATGGCAAAGTCAGAATTTTGACTATGCAGTCACTTTTATTATTATAAATATCATTTATTTTATTTTAGGGTGAATTTTCATTCAACTTTGGCGAATCGTGACATCAAATTTGACGAATCGGATTAGCGATCGAAAATGATTAACAGTAGTGAATAAATCATTCATTAAATCCTGTCAATCATTCTTGATCGCCAATCCGATTCGTCCAAGTTGGCATCGCATTGCCAATAGGAATGCACCCTTAGACCTTTTAGCGAAGAAAGAAAAGTAGTATATATTCAATTTTGGGAACCACTGCATATGTTGACTCAAAGGAGCTTATGCATTTAATGCATTATCCATTAAAAATTTATATTTGCTATTTCATACACGATTTTTGTTATTGCAAGCGAGCATAAATCTCAAAGTCAAATCAAGTTAAGCTAAACCCATACACAAAAATTGAAGTTAAATTGCCCCATAAAATTATTTTTCAGATATTTATCCGTTGAATTTGTACTGATGACAAAAATGTTTCTAAATAAATCTGGAAGTTGTTTTATTTTTTGACAGTCAAAAATATTATTCAACAAAAAGAACCTCTAAAATTATGCGCATCTACAATTTTTAATATATTACGTATTGGTTGACGTAGTGATTAAAAAAGCGTGTCTTGTTTATCTACTCTATGACGAAACCACTATCATTAGAGAAACTACAATACCTAATTAAGAAATCTGCGTTAACCATCTTCAAGAGGAAAAAGTTGTTCATATATTTTTTTAATTTTAAATTATACTGAATTTAATACTGTATATTTTCCTCTATTATGAAATGAACAAGTGATAAATGAGTTAGATGAAGAACAAAGCAAATTATTTCGAAAGACACTGGTGATTTACTGAAAATCCATTAAGTTGATAAAATGAACATGAAATGTGTTCAGTGGTGGAGTTAAAGAAAAAAATCCAAAGAGATGTCAAACCTATACATAATTTTCAAAATATAAATTTTTCTCACAATCTTTATATCCATATTACTACTGTGTCCAAAAAGTAAAACCAATTTTCAATTTAAAATTCCGGGGCTTATGGAATTTCAATTTTTGTTTCTTTTTTAGGTTGCTGGCACTGTCTTTGATATCTGTGTGAAATTTGACGTCAAAATATTCATTAGTATTTGAATTACGCTTGGCTTTGTGAGACGCTAAAACTGATTCCGGCGATTTTTGAAATGTCTGAATTAATTGAGCAATATTAAATTTTGTTTGCAGAAGCGTATAGAATGTTGCAGAAGGCATTCGGCGAGTATTCCTATATGCTTGTTTGAGCAATGTTTAGAAGTGGTATAAACAGTTCAAAGAAGGCTCACAAAGAACGCGTTGAAGACGAAGAGCCCTCTGGTCGACCATCAACCCCAACCGAACAAGCTCACGTCCAAAAAATTAAAGATTCGGTGCTTGCAAACTTCGATTTACAATTAGAGACTTTGCTGATGATGTTGGAATTTCAAAAGAGTCGGTCAATTCCATTTTGGGCCTCAAACACGTCAAATCTCGATTGGTACCGAAAACACTGAATACGCCAGCTCACACTGCATTGATACCGGATACGCGGACACCGTTTTGAGTCGATTGAAGAGATTCCTGCCGATGACTTTTTAGCATGCATTGAGGATTGGAAAAAGTTGGCATAAGTGCACTGTGTCCGAAGGGGGTTACTTTGAAGGGAATGAAATAAATTTGGAAGAATAAATAAAGAGTTTTTGAAAAAAAAATAATTGGTCTTACTTTTTGGGCACAGTAGTATATATAATTTTCAAAATACAAATTTTCCTCACAGTCTTTCTATCCAGATTAATCATTTTTCATAAACATGTTTTTTAACTTAACCAAAGCTCTAGAAGACTATAGGTTTTCTTAGATATCTATATTAGAATATTTAAGAAGTATACCAGAATTGGATCATTCGCTCCGTGGCCTATTTACTAATTCTGAGCTAAATAAAATCTTAATACTAAAATATCGTATCAAAATCAAATTAAATATATTTGATAATGAATGCACTGCATAAAAAAAAATCTTGAATAGCATTAAAGTTAAGATAAGAATTGTTAAAAAAGGTCTAAACGTAATTTTTTAGAGCAGAATGAACGGATCTATACACATCTATTCAACAATATAATAATTAAAAATAAATGTAAAATTACGCTAATTACTCATTTTCGTAGAGCATACCAAAACTGGGTGAGTAATAAATAAAGATATCGTGATTATATATTTTGAAAATAAACAATCTTTTGGTACAAATACAGCGACAGATAAATTAAAGATTTTCCATGTACCTATTTACAACTTAATCTTAATTTTTGACATTTGTTTCAGTAGAAAAAAAATTCACATTGATGCTTAATAGAAATTTTAATCTATCTATGAAAACCCTCATGGCACAAATCAATATATGAAAACCTCCTAGCACATAATCAATGTATGAAAACCTCATAGCACATAATCAGCAAATGAAAACATCATAGCACATAATCAATAATCAGTATGAAAACCTCATAGCACATAATCAATGTATGAAAACCTCATAGCACATAATCAGTATATGAAAACCTCATAGTACATAATCAGCATATGAAAACCTCATAGTACATAATCAGCATATGAAAACCTCATAGTACATAATCAGCATATGAAAACCTCATAGTACATAATCAGCATATGAAAACCTCATAGCACATAATTAGTATATGAAAACCTCATCGTACATAATCAGCATATGAAAACGTCATCACATAATCAGTATATGGAAACCTCATAGCACATAATCAGTATATGAAAACCTCATAGCACATAATAAGCATTTTTTATCGTGTTATTAAATGTTGCATGTTATTGTGGTATTTTTTAATCTTAATTTTATTATGAAAAAATGAGGAATGCATTATAACCTTTCCAAAAGAAATGAAACAATTTAGAGGGAACAATTTAAATACGTAAATTCTGATTTTTTTTTTTTTTTTTTTCTTAAGTTTGCAAAAAAATATGAGTTCTTTTTATTTATGATCAAAAATATAAGTTTTTTTTAACCTCAGACATATTATAAAATTATCATATTTATTAAAAAAATTTATTTCCTTTAAAGGAGAAATTTTACAATCGAGGTAGAAAAAAAACATTATTATTAATTGAATCTAAAAATTTTAAAATTGCCCTCCACATAACAATATACAAATAAATTTTAATATAATTAATATGACAACTATTAATAAAATTAAATATACATACAACAAATTATAGATTTTGAAGCAATCTGAACTTCACAGCCGGAAATGTTGATTTCTGTGTAACGATCTTACAGTGCTGCTGTCCTGTATTCATTTAAATTCTATTTCATTTTCCAAAACAACAATACAGAGAAAAGAGAATATGATCCAGTTAGTGGAAATGCCACTGCATTGGTGTAGAGGTTAATGAAATTGTTTTAGAAATTGTTTTAAAAACAGTTTGGTTTCAAATGGTTTAGACATCGGTGTTAGCATTATGTTCTCTCGTATCAATTAACCTCCAAAGTAGTGCTATTGAATGAAAATTGTTCAGAAATTCGCTGATTCAAAAAAAGAGAGATTTGAAGGCAGCAAGAGTATGTGAATCAAATTAACAATGTGTTGAAAATCTGATTTTAACCAAAACTATACAAAGTTATTTTTCATGTCTCACATTTTTCATTACGCATTTTCTACAAAATATTATTTAATTTTCTACTCGTTCACCAGAAAGGATTTTTGAATTTGTTTGTAAGAAGTTCAGGAGAGTTATTTTTTTCTGTATCCTTTATTTTCCCAGAAATTAAAAAAAAATAATAAAATACTTATCTATACAATGACTTTGCAATCCATAATCATATATACTTTTCTTATTTGGGGATATCCAGCTAAATCCCTCATAGTAAATACTTAAAACAATAATTCAAAATCATTTGAACTATTAACAAGATCAAGCTCATCGTAAACAATCCTCAAAAATTCTGCATCCACTAAAATGTTAATAATCAAGAATTTAAATGCATTATAACTACTAAACTACTTAAATTAAATAGAACTGAATTTCGATACTTGTAGCAAGATTTTATCGATCATTATTATATAATATGCCACAGAAAAGTATGCACGATTCGTGGCTCAGTGGTAAAGTGCGCCGCTGGTGAGCATTAAGGTTGAGATTCAATCCACTGGCGGCGTTGTTGTAGATACTGTCTCGAAAACGAGTAAACTCGATGACGTTTGTCATGTACAGCATCTTGCCTCGTTAGTCAGACTACCTGGCGGAATTTTTCCGGGTTTTTCTCCATATGATATGCAAATGCGTGTAGCTCCTCCTAAGTCCTTCCGGAAGGCACTGCCCTCCATCTTCAGTGCTACGGTGCCGAATCAGATTTCGGGTGCTTCATCACAACAGGTTTGGTTTGTCGCTCTACGGTAATTTTTTGCACTCTTTAGACTAATTAGACCGGAACCTACTGTCTAACGTGGATTCCGAATCACTAACAAACATCCATGATATCGTCAGAATTCGAACCTGTGGTACAAAAGGTCAGAGCGCTAGCCAATTGACCATCAGGCCGCTCATCACACGAGAAGCTGCCACCTTTTCTTCCATACATGAGATACATACACATACTCATGAGGTGTCCGTCCCGCCCTGCCGGACACTGAGGATTAGTCACAACACAAAAAATATTGGCACATAATGCAATTCAATAATAATTCATTTTAATATGTGTGACAAATAAAGCAAATTGAATAAAATGCATCACACCTTCATAAATGAGTTTCATAATAACTCAAATGTAATAACATTTTACAATATAATTATGGTTAAAATTTAAAGTGAAACAAATAAAAAAAAATTGTAGTGAGAACTTTTGTCATACTGTCTTTCAAATTCTAAATAATCATGAAATAGTAAAGTTAATATCTTGCTGGGCCATCATTGCAATTTTTGTTCTCTTGTCGTCGATTTAGCATAGATTTTACAAGTATTTTATAAAATAATGCTTCAATTTTGTCCCTTTCTTCGACAAATGCTTCCTTAAGTCTTGTTTATTAGAAGTCTGGTACTCATTGATTCTTACTGTAAGTGAGCCCAAAAATCTACTATGGGATTAAGGTCTGGAGTGTGAGCCGGGGCCTTAATCACAGATGATAGATTAGTTCATTACAATAATTTTTTAAAGTATTAAAAATAACTTATAAGTATTCTTTCTTGTTTTTTACTGCGTACAACTATATACTGGATTTTTGTATGATTACACCACAAGTACAGAATATCTATAGGATAAAGGAAACTCTGTGAAGTACTTTTCAAGTTATAAGAAATTTAAATTCATAAATGTTTTTGTTTGTGTTTCATAGAAAATTAATATAAATTGGTAAGATAAAATTCGCCAGAAATTAGCTAATTTATTTTGATTTTCAAAGAAAATACTGCAAATGATGCAGTTTTAAAATCAAAAGTTGCATACCCGCAATTTTACACGAAAACATTGTATATTTATTTGTTTTTTTGTCGACATTATAAAGTGCTGCCATCTGCTATTCATCAAGTAAAATATAAAACACAAGTATTTTTTTTTAAAAGGAAGTAATCTGACGAATTAACAATCTATTTGAATAAAGATGAATTAAAATTTATTAAAATATCCCCATTTTTGTATGATACTTTGAAATGATTGGTATTTTTTAGAAATTTTGTTTATATGCCAAGCATCTCAACTCAATTTTGTTATTTCATTTCTCTATGATGATTATTAAATTACTCATCACATAATTATTAAAATTACTATTAATTAAATGACTATTGTAATATAATAGATAATAAATTATTGATGATTTAACTGTACATATTGGTTTTCGTCGTTAAGATATTATCGAGAATATTATTTTACTGAAACTTCGTGAAGCTCATTCTTAATTCTTAAAATTAATCCTTATTCAAAATTTTCATTGATCATGATAATCACATAATTATTAAATTTATTGTTAATTAAATAACTATTGTAATATAATAGTTAATAAATTATTGATGATTTAACTATACATATTGGTTTTCATCGTTAAGATATACAGAATATTTTCTTACTGAAACTTCGTGAAGCTCATTCTTAATTCTTAAAATTAATCCTTATTCAGAAATTTTCATCGATCATGATAATCATATAATTATTAAATTTATTGTTAATTAAATAACTATTGTAATATAATAGTTAATAAATTATTGATGATTTAACTATACATATTGGTTTTCATCGTTAAGATATACAGAATATTTTCTTACTGAAACTTCGTGAAGCTCATTCATAATTCTTAAAATTAATCTTTATTCAGAAATTTGCATTGATCATGATAATCACATAATTATTAAATTCACTATTAATTAAATAACTATTGTAATATAATAGTTAATAAATTATTGATGATATAACTATACATATTGGTTTTCATCGTTAATACATTATCGAAAATATTTTCGCACTGAAATCTCTTGAAGCTCATTCTTAATTCTTAAAACTAATTTTTATTCAGAAATTTGCATTGATCATGATAATCACATAATTATTAAATTTACAGTTAATTGTTACTGTTAGTTAACGAGCTTTACGAAGAATGAACTTCACGAATTCACATTCTATTCAGAAATTTGTATTGATCATAATAATCCCATAATTATTTAATTTACTGTTAATTAAATAACTATTGCAATATAATAGATAATAAATTATTGATGATTTAACTGTACATATTGGTTTTCGTCGTTAAGATATTATCGAGAATATTATTTTACTGAAACTTCGTGAAGCTCATTCTTAATTCTTAAAATTAATCCTTATTCAGAAATTTTCATTGATCATAATTATTTTAAGCACAGCAATATTCTTACATCAAATGGAGATGGTCTAAAAAATTATATTAGTCATGTAAACATTGTTTGAAGAGAGAAGTAGTGAAAATAATGCATAAAATTATGTGTTATTCTTACACAATTGATATAATTACGAAGATATTAAGCAAAACAAAAAAATCTCATACCAGCAAGTAATAATCAGGATACTACCAGGGAAAGGTTCTTATGTTCAATTAATCGTCATTCTTTTAAAAACTTTATCCAGACTGTTTATAATAAAAGTTCAAAGCTTTTCATTGTAAGCTTATTCTCTGTATAAATTTTATATAAGCGTTTTGAATAAAAATGTTTTTGTTATTTTTCGTTGATTCCTGATATTTTCGAATTTGAAATAGGAGGATTTTCAGAAAGATAGCGTTACCCAATCTTCTTATGTTACATCATTTAGTGATGTTGAATCTAGCCAATTTTATGTGATTTATTTCACGAATATTTTTAATATTTCTAAAATAATTTTGCTGTGCAAATTAATAAATAAGAAGACTAAATTACAAAAATTATACTATGCACTTAATAATTAGACATTTAATTGGCTAATGTCTTCAAAACATAGAAATATATCAACCTTCTTTAGAATTATGTTACATTATAGAACTATGCATTATTAATTAGCTGAATTAAGTTTATTAAGTTAAATTTAAGCTATCTCGTTCTTAAAATTTAACGGAAGTTTGTATATTTATTTAATTAAACAAAGCTGCGAAAATTTAAATAAAAATTTAAAATAAATATCCAATCGGTTTTTTTTCCTGTGTCCTTGCAAATTTCCCCAATAACTCGCAGAAAAAATTCTGCCTAATAGAAGTGACCACCATCAAGTCGACAGGGAAGTAATTTCTAGTAGTTCACAACTATCTACTTATATAAAATTTAAAAGTAGTGCTTTGTATCTGACGCAAATAAACAATAACTGCACCGTAACCATTTCGAAATTTAAATAATTAAGGTATTGTTCAATATCTTTATTTTCAGGTTTGAAAACCTGTTAACTTGCAGCAAATTACAACAAAAATTTACTATGTGGAAAATATGTATTAAGTAAGAAAATGGAATTATAAGAATTATAAAACCGCCATCAGTTTTAATTTTTAAAATTTGAAGAGCTTGCAGAAAAATTGCAACGGATAAGTCGTGAAAAGTATTCAAGTATTAAAAATTGTATATGCAGCATTGTGCAGTATATTAAGATTGTGCGGATAAAGCAAAGATAAGCAGTATTGTAGGCAGTTATATTACATGTAATTAGTATTTTGTACTAATGAGAACAACCTGTCACTCAAATCTGATAGCAGATATTCAGTGTCATGTATAATGAGACTCGTGAAATTAGCGATTGTCTGTGCGACCTTCACAGGTAGAAACAATTACAGATGTATTGTTATTGATTAATTTTTATGTACTGCACCATGAGTTGTTGCATCGTGATTGGTGATAGCCCATGAGCTGAGAAAATATCTACTCCAATGAGAAGTGAGGGAAGCTGACTCCCCTCCTCTTCCTCTTGACGGATTTTCTTAAAGGGGGGTTTTGGAGAAGAAAAAAAAAAGTTCTGCGACGAGTCGACAAGGAGTGTTGTTTTTCTCTGAAGAGGCAGGAGTTTCTGTCTGTTTCCAAAGTGACCTTTTGTTTTTTCGTGTATCACGCCGTGTGATAATTAAGAAAAGCATCAGACCACATGTTTAGATTCATCGTAGTTTGAGAACTCTGAAAACCTCCGTCTTTTGAGTGAACTGCATTTGTGAATCAAATTTAAATCTTTAATTTTCATTTTTTTTTTTTTTTTTTTTTTTTTGTAAATATTTTATGAGATTATTTTCCAGAGTTGTGTATATATATAATGCTTGTGAATAAAAATTAAAGTGTTCCCATGAACCTGAAAGTGGCCCTCTTCTTGAAACTGTTATAGGTCTAGTATAGGCCGAGACGTTACACCAGTTAATACGGATGAACCACCATTCATTGTTTATTTACTGGAGATTCACTGAGATTGTATTTATTGGTATATATATCCCAATATAAATGCATTATAACACATATGAAACGCAGATCTCATCAATAAATATTTTGTTTCTTAAAAAATTAAGTTTGTAATGTTAAACTATGCCTCTTTTGCCCTACAATTTGAGTACGAATTTATAAGACATCACAAATCTAGGAAAGATATATTTTAAGTAAAATGCCAATATCGAATTTAAACAAATTGGACAACCCCGTCTATTACATTAAATAATATCACACTCTTTAAATTCATATTATGTACAAAAATTTACTTGAGTATAATTTATTCTTTGATTTGAATTTAAATTATTCGAGATTTCTCATTTCTAAAAGTTATTTTCCTTAAATATGTTTGATTGCAAATTATTTCCTGAAATATTAATGAACTAATTTTGAATTCATTTTTCATCCTATTATAAAATCAAGAATATTTACGAAAAATATTCTTACTTATATGTAGTTCTTGACATGCTAATGTTTTTTGAGCACCTTTTTTTCATGCTCTTTTTTCAGAAGAACATTGTAATTCAATTTAAATTTACTACCTGCTATATAAAGTTTTTACTTTATAGGTTTGTATTTTAAATACATATATAAAAATGAGTTTAAATTATCACTTTTTCTAAACTCTAAATAAGAGGTTCTCAAAGTGTGCGCCAAGATGCACAAGGTGTGCCCTAGAAGATTTCAAGGTGCACTTTGTAGTATTCCAATGAAAAATGTTCAATGTCCGTTCGTTCAATGTCTGCTTTCGTAATAAACATCAAACCTTTATAGTTACTTTTTTTATTCTTTTACTCACATGAAAAGCCGCCAGTTTCTGGTGAAAAAAAAAGTTATTGAGTTTGATCTCTTTGTGAAGGATTTTTATGCATTTATTTGTTAAAATTAAGTAAGTTGTAATTTTTCCCCTTTTATTGTAAAATTATATTAAGGACATGTTATTATGCAGTAAACATAAATTCATACTAATTATTAAGCACACTGTCAAAAATAAGTAATTCATACTCATAATTTGATTTCCACTTTCAAATACACTCCCATTCATATATATATATGCAGGGTGAAAAGTGAAAGTGAAAGTGTCCAACAGGAACGTCTTGACCTCACGTGTAAAATGAGGCTGGACACAATCTTCTATGAAGGTGATAACAGGTAACGCATATCTTACCTGGTCCAACCTGGTCACGCAGTAATGAATGAATGAATCCATTTACAGCCAGGTGTTATATTTCTAGCTTGATTTGCATAAAACGTGTCAGTATGACGTGTGAGCGCCCTCTTTCGGTTACTTTGGGAATCATTTTTTCATACATGGAAAAAAAATCTGATATCCTATTCGCACAAACCAAAATTTTTTAATTTTTCCCTAGTATCACTTCTTTTATTATGAATTTTTGAAGTTTATACGAATTTATGGGCCACCCTATATGTATATATATATATATATATATATAGAGAGAGAGAGAGAGAGAGAGAGAGACTATTCCGCATTGCCTAGTTCTAATTCGTCGGTTGTCTGATATTTTTAATTGTCATGCATTCTATGGAAATGTAGTATATGTAGAACTGAAACATATTCTAAAACATGACAGATTTTGAAATTATAAATCTTCCAGGCATTTTATTCATTTTTAATTCCTGTGTCTTCAGATTTTCTTTCTATTTCATAGCGAATATTGTTCTATGAAAATACTTAACAAATTTCGAACACACACACACACACACACACAAAGGAAATATTAAAAAAATCACATTTTAAAAGAATCAATCACTAATTACAATTAAAATATACATAAAAATAGTATATAAAGTATTTACAAAATAGTGTATTAAATATTTACACTATTTTTCAATACTCGAAACACGAACTTCATTAAAAACATGTTTTCGTTTTTGTCTTACGCCTCTGAATTGTATTGGTTATTTAAGACTTAAAGGTTATATTTATTTTATTTTTACATAAAACTTCATTATTTATATTGATATATTTAATTACTTGATTGATACATATGAAAATGTTTCAATAACACTCCATACTACTAGAATAAATGAAAAACATATATCTAGCTAGCTTTAAGTATACACTGAAGTGACAAAAGTCATGGGATAGCAATATGCAAATTTTCAGATGGTAGTAGCATCGCGTAGAACAGGTATAAATGCGCAGTGCTTTCGCAGAGCTTTCATTTCTGTTCAAGTTATTCATGTGAAGAGGTTTTGACGTGATCATGACCGCACGACGGGAATTAACAGACTTTGAACGCGGAATGTTAGTTGGAGCTAGACGCATGGGTTAAAAACATTCGGAAATCGTTAGGGAATTCAACATTCCCAGATCCACTGTGTCAAGAGTGTGCCGAGAGTATGAAATTTCAGGCATAACATCCCACCATGGACAGCGCAGTGGTCGACCGCCTGCACTTAACGACCGAGACCGGCGACGTCTGCAAAGAGTCGTCAATTCTAACAGACAAGCAACACTGCGTCAAATAACCACAGAAATCAATGTGGGACGTACAAGGGACTTGTCTGTTAGAACTGTGCGGAGAAATTTGGCTTTCTTGGGCTATTCCAGCGGAAGACCGACTCGAGTGCCTTTACTGACAGAACGACATCGCTTGCAGCGACTCTCGTGGGCACGTGAGCATATCGGTTGGTCCCTAGATGAATGGAAAACCGTGGCCTGGTCCGATGAGTCACGATTTCGGTTGGTAAGAGCTGATGGTAGGGTTCGAGTGTGGCGCAGACCCCACGAAGCCATGGACCCAAACTGTCAGCAAGGCACTGTTCAAGCTGGTGGTGGCTCCGTAATGGTGTGGGCTGTTTTTCATGGCATGGACTTGGTCCTCTGGTGCGACTGGACCAAACATTGACTGGAAATGCTTAAGTTCAGCTACTTGGAGATCACTTGCAGCCATTCATGGACTTCATGTACCCAAACAACGATGGGATTTTTATGGATGACAATGCGCCATGTCACCGGGCCACAACTGTTCGCGATTGGTTTGAAGAACATTCTGGACAATTCCAACGAATGATCTGGCCACCTAGATCGCCCGACATGAATCCCATCGAGCATTTATGGGACATCATCGAGAGGTCTGTTCGTGCCCAAAATCCTGCACCATCAACGCTTTCACAATTATGGACGTCTATCGAGACAGCATGGCTCAATATTCCTGCAGAAGACTTCCAACGACTTGTTGAGTCCATGCCACGTCGAGTTGCTGCACTTCGCCGGGCGAAAGGAGGGCCGACACGATATTAAGAGGTATCCCATGACTTTTGTCACTTCAGTGTAAGTACTTGGTGAATATCAATCAAAATGTTAATAAATAAATAAATGATTTAATTTATCTCTTATTATAATTTTTTGCAGGGTTTCTGTAGATGTCTAGAGATTTGATTGTGTTGGTTGGAGAAAATATTGTAACAGCTCGTTAACTAGATTCTAAATGATGTAACATAAGTCAAGTCAAGAAATTAACTACAGTTGTGGAAAATAACAATTTATTCACCAGTATTATTCAGTTTTATTATCTTATATAAATCATGTACATAAAAATATCTTTGACATCTAATAAAATATTATTATATGTATTCTGTGTCCATCTAAAACGTGTCCTGTTTTTTTCTTGTTATTTTATGAAAATCAATATGAATATAGTATTTGATGAATATCAATTACTATATGATGAAATATTCTATGATACTATACTATACTATATGATGAATTCTTCAAAACATTGATAAATAAATAAATAAATGATTAAATTTATCCATTATTATGGCGAATTTTGAGATTATTCATTGTAATAATTTTTTGCAGGGTTTCTGTAGGTATCTAGAGACTTGTTTCTGCTGGTTGGAGAAAATATTGTAACAACAGGTTAACTAGATTCTAAATGATGGAAGTCAAGAAACCAACTACAGTTGTGGAGAATAACAATTTATTCATCAGTATTGTCCAGTTTTATTATACATAAACTAAGTATATAAAAATAAATTTAGCATCTAATAAAATACTATTATATATATTCTACGTTCATCTAAAACATGTCCTGTTATTTTTTCTTTAAAATTTTTCCTGTTTTGTGTTATTAAATAATTTGTAATTGTATATGTTTAAACGACAAGGATATGAATATACAACTACTGTATATATAAATGTCATTTGAAGAGCATGAATACGTATACTAAAGACATAATATTTATCTTCTATTTTAGAAACGACCCGTCAGTTTCTCCAAATCTTTTAAATTTTTGCTGTTATTCATAAGTAATTTACTTATAGATATCCTTGATGATAATGGATGCATAACTATATCATTGCATTCAAAAATTGCCTTTCGTGCTTCCTCCTAGTCGTGTGGTCTATTAAGTCTGTATTGATAAGAAAGGAAAGGTCCAGTAAGGCACATAACCAAGGTAGAAATCTTTGAAGAAAAGTGTAGAAATTTCTGGCTTTGCCCTATATTCTCCTGTTAGATCATTCATGCATTCAATGTAGTCTTCCATTCTTATTATTCTATTTTAGAAACGACCCTTCAGTTCCTCTAATTCTCTGAAGTCTGTATTGATTGTAAGTCTGTCCATTAAGTCTGTATTGATAAGAAAGGAAAGATACAGTTAAGCACATCAATCCCAGGTAGAAATCTTTGAAGAAAAGTGTAGAAATCTCTGGCTTTACCCCATATTCTTCTGCTAAATCATTCATGTATACAATGTAATCTTCAATTCTTCTTCTTCTATTTTAGAAACAACCCTTCAGTTCCTCTAATTCTCTGTAGTCTGTATTGATTGTAAGCCTGTCCATTAAGTCTGTATTGATAAGAAAGGAAAGATACCGTAAGGCATATCAAATTCGGGTAGAAATCTTTGAAGAAAAGTGTAGAAGTTTCTGGCTTTACCCCATATTATCCTGTTAGATCATTCAAGTGTCCAATGTAGTCTTCCATTCTTCTTATCCTATTTTAGAAACGACCCTTCAGTTCCTCCAATTCTTTTAAATTTTTACTGTTATTCATAAACAATTTGCTTATTGATATCCTCGATGATAATGGATGCATGACTCTATCATTGCATTCAAAGAGTGCCTTTGATGCTTCATACTATTAGTATGGTCCATTAAGTTTGTATTGATAAGAAAAATAGTTTCAGTAAGGCACATCAAACCAAAGTAGAAATCTTTGAAGAAAAGTGTAGAAATTTCTGGTTTTACCCCGTATTCTTCTGCTAGATCACTCATGTATTCAATATAGTCTTCCATTCTTCTTATTCTGTTTTAGAAACGACCTTTCAGTTCTTCCAAATCTCTTAAATTTTTATTGTTATTCATAAACAATTTGCTTATAGATATCCTCGATGATAATGGATGCATAACTCTATCACTGCATTCAAAGATTGTCTTTCGTGCTTCCTCCCATTTGTGTGGTCCATTAAGTCTGTATTGATAAGAAAGGAAAGGTCCAGTAAGGCACGTCAAACCCAGGTAGAAATCTTTGAAGAAAAGTGTAGAAATTTCTGGCTTTGCCCCATATTCTTCTGCTAGATCATTCATGTATTCAATGTAGTCTTCCATTATGGAGGTATTTCTGGTAACTTTAGACTTCATACGCTTCATAATGATATCTTTATTTGGAAATTTCAGATTTTTACTGAATATTCTGGCAGCCCAACGACTTTGAGATTCAGCTATAGTGCTTATAGGACCTTGACTTTCAACAAAACCTATTATTGCTAACGTGGGATGTTTCAAATCCATAGGAAAGACTCTTTTGTACAAAATAGATTCATTGTGAATAGGTTTATAAAACGTTTCGTCTAGAATAGGAATTTTTTGTTCATATCCAGTTGCGAATATCACTACATCAATTTCTGTGGGCTTCTGTTCACCATCAAAAACAACAGCATTTTCTTCGAAACTCTTTACAATACCTTTGATGTATACTCTGTTAAAAAAAAGGAGTTATTAATATTTACAACAAATAAATGTATCACTTATTTAGGAAAATCATCATGAATTTTTAATGACAAGAATTATTATTTTAATTTTGAATTAACTTCATGCATATTTTGTTGTCTTGTAGATAATATTTTAAGCATCAATTTTTAATAAGATAAATTTGCTTATAAATTTTCAAGACATTCATTCAAACTGAACATTAATTTCATCAGAAGCATATAATTTATTTATTTATTATAGTATTTTTGTTATACCATTCTGATGAAATATCATAAAGCTGTTAATGCTAGATTTTACCATAATATGTATATATTGCACGACAGAAACACGAAGAAAAAAATCGAAATATAAAAATGTAATCATGCTTCCTCCTACCCGCTCACAAGAAACCCACTGTGGAAAAGTCGAAAATAAAAGTTTTTGTATACCGTACGTTAGGTTACCGTAGGACGTCCGTTAGCTTTTTCTCTAGCGCGCATGCTCACTGGAAACTGAGCATGCGCGCTAGAAGAAAGGGTTAACGGACGTCCTACGGACTAACCCGGAAAGACGGTATAAAAAAAACTCTAATAGTCAGTTGATTTACAGATTCACACCCAGAAAGGAAGTATATTTTGTTCACCCTGCGCGTATCTTAGTTTCGGGTTTTCTTTCCACGAATCTATAATTATCTGTTTTTAAATATGTTAAATATTGTATATCTCTAATTGTATGTACATGGTGTTTGTGCGTGAGTAAATAAAGCTGTGAGTTCTCAAACCTGTGCCTCAAATATCTCAACCTAACACACCCAGTTACAATCTGCCTATCATACCTTCACACTATACCTTAATTTAAATTAATAAGTCGTACATAACTTAATTTAAAAATACAACATTAATTTCAAAGCATTTTTTAAGTCGAGAAGGAATGGAAATTGTTATATAATTCCTTATATAAAATCCCTTATCTCTTATATTGTATAATCCTTGAAATTCAAAGGATCAAGTTAAAATAGCATAAAATTAAATATTAACCAATGGAAATGCAGAAAATAATACTCTTACCTTCCAGTGAGTATTTTATCTGGAATGACATCATTCATTGGTGGACATTTATCCAATGCTCGATGATTGGGTTTCAAGTTATAAACTTCGTGTTGGATTTTTGTCTCCAAATATTTCTCTAAGCAGCTGTTCAAAGCACCGTTAAAATAATGCTTTAGAATATGCAAATGCCTCCTTAGTAAAGTCATATCAAATGGTAGTCCTTTTGGTCCAACTTTTGGTAATATCCATGTTCCACTGCGAGTACTCAAATATACCTGAAACAAACAAATTCATAAATAGTTGGGAAAAAATCAACCATGCATTAAAAGTAATTTGAAGAGTTTAATAAATATGTACAATTAATAATATAAATAGTTGCTTAATTAAAAATATTCAAAATACTTCGTGATAATAATTTAATTGGATATGTCAAAATACTATACTCAAAGAATCAATTTATTGTAAAATAATTATTTAATTTAAATTATTGTGGAATTTTTTGTATTGAATAAGTTTTCCTTATGTTCATTTGAAAAACCAACAAATGAACATAAGGAAAACTTTAAAAGTAAATTAAACAAGTTTTGGGAATTAATCATATACAAAATTTTGTAAAAATTTATTTAAAAGAAATATTATCAGATAACTTGTTTTTGACTTCAAGTTTATCACGAAAGAGTTTCGTTTAGTTCTCTAATAGTTTTTACATTATTAAGGAAGCTTGTAGTGTGCAGGTTGGGCAACCAGATTATAACTGCGTGTGGTTGGGTTGAGATACTTGAGGCGCAGATTCGGGAATTCACAACTCTATTTACACACGCACATACATGTCTAAACACATTTAAAGACAAATAATTATAGATTCAAGGAAGGATTCCCTTTCTAAGCGTAAAACCCGATACTCGGCTACGCGCAGGGTGCGTGAAATATACTTCCTCTCCGGGTCTGTAGCCAATTGACCATTTCTCTTCAACGCCATAGGGGGCACTGTTTTCAGTATATAGGAGGAAGCATGGTTACAAACTTAATTTTCTTAATCACAGCGGAATTATCAAAATATCGGATGCAGTAGTAGGAAGGGGTGGGAAGTCTGTCAAAAAATGTCCCACTACTGAGTCGGACATTTTTTGACAGACTTCCATACCGACTTCTAACTCTTTTCCGTAATTTTATGTACTTTGTTAATTACTAATGGATAATTACTAATTTGTGAAATAAATTCAATGACTTTTTATAAAAACAGTTTTTTCATTAAAAATATTTTTTACAACTTTAAAGGTTCAGTATTTGCAGTAACTTCAATTATCATGTATTCTAAATTTGCATACAAAAAATACATATATCCTATAAAAATAAGAGATATCAGAGCATCATAAAATAGCTTAAGACAAGCAAAAGAAAATTGTACATTTTAAGCCCAAAGAGGCTATACTTGTAATACATTAAATATTATTTTTTATAACTATGCAACAGCTTCTATACAATCTTCTTTCATTCTTGATTCAAGATAGCTTTTTATAAGCCTCAGTACTGAGAAAAGTACCTTAACACTTATTTGGCATGCGGCTAAAACAATAACTATCTTTGCTACTGGTTGTATTAAAGATACAATTGAATTACCTCCTTAATATTTAATTTTAATTCCTAGAAATTTTGGATAAATAAAAATTATTTTTTATAGAAGATTCGGGAGTCCGATTTTTAAACCGACTTTTGACTCCGACTCCCGACTTCGAAAATTCTCTATACTCGAATCTGATTCCCCATCTCTGGTAGTAGGTCAAACAAAAAGTTTGCTCAATAGTTTTTCTTTTTTTTTTTAAATAATATTTTAATTATCATAATTTAAACAGCTTACAACAATAGAACGGCAGCATTATGAAACGGAAAAATATTAAATTACAGTTTCCGTTACTAACCTCAATATGATTAAATTGACCAATGCACTGACATCTAAAAGTATGCGTACGACATATTTTATTGCGTAACTTTTAAATGAAATAATATAAAAACATGGAATTATTTCTTTTTATATCATGAAATGCACTTCTTTTAAAAGTTGTTAATTATAAAATCATTTATTGCATTTTGCATTATTTTTACTTAATGAGTAATTTAAATAATAATTATAAATATACTTTCTGATTAAGTATATGTTTAAATAAAAATTGTAGATCTTAGTCCTTTATATAAATAATTGAAGAATATAAATTTAATATGAAACACATACTATTTTAGATTTTAATACAGTAATAGGTTATTATAATTATTGGTCCTTACCGCCCACTAGTAGACATTCTAGCTTTCATGGTGGGCGGTAGGGGTTTTGTCCAACACTGAAGTATTTTCTATTTTTCAATTTAAATGACTTTTTAAAAACATTGAAAAGGAAAACTTTTAAAGTGTTATTTAAACAATGATGTTTGGTTTATGGATAGCTATGCCTACATCATATCTTCCTGAATCAGGCTATAGTACTTTTTATCATATTATGACCCAAAAAAGAAATCTCTTGAGTATTTCCGAAAGAGGTTTAGTTTGGTTTGTCACTTTACGGACATTTTGTGCACACTTTAGCTAATTAGACCGGGACTTACAGTTTAACGTGAATTCCGAACTACTCACAAGCATCCTTCTCACCGCCAGGATTCGATCTAGAAGCCTGTGATACCAATAGTTAGAGCTCTTGCCAACTGACTATCAGGCCGTTTCCAAAAGAGGAGATAGTTTGTTTTTCACAAAAATTGAGTTAGATATCTATATATGTATTTAGTTTCGCATCGTCAGCCCCAGAGATTTCATTAATAATTTAAATAATTAAATATAATTTTATCACATTTCCTTCTTCTATGTATTCAAGTATATTAAATAACATCAAGTTTTATAAATATATGTACTGCCAAACTTAGTGAACGTCCTACAAAGTATTTGGTAAGTAATTATTATTATGGGCTTTAACTTGCTGTAACTCTGCTTTATAAATCATCATTGCTGTGGAACCGATCGGAGGGTTAGAAACAGAGTGAATGGTAGGTATAAAAAGATTGGCTATCCCTGCTTTAATACATTTTGTCACCGTTCTTTCTCATTATCATCCACATTACACATTTGGAACACTAATAGTGAGAAAATACGATATACCAATCAACTTTGTTCTAGTTCATTTAAACTATTTGAATCTTTTATATGTTACATACATTACCCGTAAACACAGTGTTTACAATATTGATGAAACATGAGATTTATTCACTTGACCATTAAAATATGGATATTCGATAAATATAATATTATAGTTATAAAGTAATATTTAAAATTATATACAGAGTTAACTCTCTATGCAATGCAAATTGGTTCTAGTCCTTGTAAAATGATCATTTATCTTTCAAGGTCGTCTGATGGGTGCTTGATGGTATTGAGCTACACATTTCGTTCGTTCCATAATTTTGTGATTAAAATATCTATCAAAAAGTTTAGTTTGATAAAATCTGCCATTAGCATCCATTAGAATGAATTAATCTCAAAATGTCCATGATCGTGTATGGTCTGACGTTGGATCTGAAATGTTGTAGATCCATGTTTGCATCCTTATAATAAGTGCCATTCATCCATATCTTGATCTGCAAAATACCTTAATATTATCTCCATCAGTGTGAATCTATTAACAAATTTAACAAAATGTGGGTCTGAAATGTTGTAGATCTATGTTTGCATTCTTGTAATAGCTGTCATTTGTTCATATATGAATCTACAAAATACCTTTACATTATCTCCACCAGTATGAATCGATTAACAAATTTAACAGAATATGGGTGTGAAATGTTGTAGATCCATGTTTGCATCCTTGTAATAACTGCTATTCGTCCACATCTTGATCTACCAAATATCTATCGTAACGTTATCTCTATCAGTATGAATATATTAACAAATTTAACAGAATATGGATATGAAATATCGAAAACATCTACATCTACGATATTCACAACCACGTTAATTATTACAGGTATAATGAGAATAAGGCTTTTCGACGTTGGGTCATGAACATTTAGGAAATTGTTTCAGAGTCGAAATGAAATTTTAGCTTGCTATCATTATCCCATATAATTTAACAGAATTAGATGTAATTGAGAAATATATTGCTAATTTGGCTGCTGACTTGATTATTCAGAGCATGAAAGTGAAGTAACATCTACTAGAATTATGGAATGATACTGAAATTGCCAATTGATGTTATAATGACGAAAGAGATCAATGTGTCATAAAGTGAAAAGAAAATAATTACAGAAGCATATTGCTTTGATTTTCCAGATTTTTAAATTCCGTTTTATTATTTATTCTATATTTTAAATCACTGAATTACTTTTCATCATACTAGTATTTATAAATAAATTATCAAAAACTAATTTTGCGTTCTAAATAAAGTTGGGGTGAATAAAAATAAAGCAAAATGTTCTAATTGGGCATTCTAAATAAAGTTAGGATGAATAAGAATAAAGCAAAATTTTCTAATTGGGCATTCCAAATAAAGTTAGGAAGAATAAGCATAAAGCAAAATGTTCTAATTGGGCATTCCAAATAAAGTTAGGATGAATAAGAACAAAGCAAAATTTTCTAATTGGGCATTCCAAATAAAGTTAGGATGAATAAGAATAAAGCAAAATGTTCTCATTGAGCATTCTAAATAAAGTTAGGGTGAATACGAATAAAGAAAAATGTTCGACAAACTCAAATAAAAAAAAATGTGCTTGAAATTTAGATTTATCACTTGCGTAGAGGAGTTCTTTTAAAAATTACAAATCCTTTTCTAGAATAAAAAGAAAAGTTTATTTAGTTATTATGCTGTATACGATAACATATAACAGCCGTATAGCTTATCAAACAAAAATTCTCCTTAAAAAAATCGCAATGCAAGTAATTTTGTTGAGCTATTATCAGGAAAAAAACTGGTATTTACTTGATAAAAGGCAGATCAAGCATTAAAAGTTGTTTTGCTATAAATACGCTGACACAATCTAACGAATAAAAAAAAATTAAGAAGAAATGGTTGTAATTCCTTAATATATTAGTCAATAAATTGAATGTTTTACACCAGTATCGTCAATACTTTTTTGAAGAAAGCTGAAAATGTATAATTTTAATTGTATGAGGGAGTATTATTTGATCAGATAATACATGCTTTTTATTTGGTTATTCTGTATGGCAGACATATACGGAAATTTTTATTTTTTCAGTTTCTTAGGTTATTCTTTTTTGAGCTATTCTTTCTTGCATAATTCTATTTTATTGAGATATATATAAAAAACAGCATCACAAATGTTTTGCAAATTCGTTATGGTTGTTTTACTAAAATTATTGAAGAAGAAAAGGAAAGTAATTACAGCACATTGTATTCACGATCAAAGTACAACCATTTGTTTTCGAAAATTATCATTACTATGATCAGAAAATAAGATGAAATATCTAATATAGTGGTTCTCAAACTGTTTGAAGTTAAGGTGCATTTAAAATCCAGCAAGTAATTGTAGGTTCACTACATACAAATTTTTGAGAAACATTTTATAATAGTTAAGTCAAACATTACAGGAAAAAATTAAGTGATAAACAAATAAAATGAAAAGTGCCTTTAGTTTATTTTGTTTATGAGAAACACGTCCTAACGATTACTTCAATGTTTCAGCATATATTTGAAAAAGATTTTCTCGTCTATACATTGAAGATTTCCTCTTTTTTACGATTAGTTGTGATGAGGATAAAAAAATCCTAATTCACATGAATATGATGCCGAAAATTGTAGTGAAATTTTCAAAGCTTTTTGAGATATTGGCATGTATTCTTCTTTTAAAAAAGGTTTCAAGACACAATTTTTTTCTGTTTAATCCTTAATCCACGATCAATGGATATTACTACTCGTTTTTCTTCTTCAGTTAAGATTAAATGATCACCTGCATAACTTACAGACGGTGGAATCTCAAAGACTACAATGGAAGTTTTTTTAACTGTGAAAATGTAGACTCACATAGACTCTAATACTTTCAGTAGACAACCATGGAAGTTACTGCTTCTAGTTTTTCGGAAACATTCTTTGGTACATTATCGCTGTTTGGCGTTTTTACGTGAATAAAAGAAAAAAAAGAAACGGATAGGCTAGTTGTTTATAACAACAAGTGTTTTTGAACTCGAAAACTGACAAGAAAAAGAATAAATATATTTACTTTTTTATCTGAACACATATTTCTCTGGAATGCCATAGGGCGCACCTGAAATATTCTCTGGCGCTCCCTTTAAAAACCACTGATATAATACATTGTGTATATTTATATTAATTACATTATGCATATTTAAAATTTCCAACCCAAGTCCGGTAGCTAAGTGGTTCACATTTTTGGTATAGAAAAGGGAAAAACACCAATGACATACGTTATTAGTATTATTTCTGGTAAATGCAATTTTACTCTGTTCTACCAGAAAATCTGTGGTGTAATAAAAAATAGATTGCAAATGACCTTCGAAATGACAGTGTTGAAGTTGTGATGGGTAAGGTCTGGATTTCATTATTACACTGCTCCTTCCCCATGGACCTTTCTAGCTCGATGTTTACTGCAAATTTTAGACTTTTTGACTGACCATGAATTTTTAAAAGGACATCTTTGCCGTATTGACGTGACCAATATTCCTGACTGTGTTCTGCGTTCATTAGGCACTTTTATGGATTTTACACGTTTGACAAGCTACCCAAGCGCTCCCTTTTGTGAAATGTTCTCCAGGCAACTTTTATAACAATGTTGGTTTTTATTGGGCTGCCAGAGAGCTCGTGCCTTATAGACCTCCGCCCCGATGTAGGAAAAAACAATTTCTGGGGATGTGGCATGATTATTTCAGATATAAGCGTTTATTCTTATACATTGATTGCATCCCAACTTCATTATTACACACTGCTGTTGTTTCTCATTCCACTCGGTAGACATCTAGACCAAGCCCACAAACCCGTTCGTTATGGAATCATGGCTGAAGGGAAATTGAGAAGCTTCTGTTGTGATGGAGCATCCGTAGGAAGAAGTCTGACTTGACTCCGTGACCCTTTTACAGTCATATGAGACCGGGACCTATGGCTTAAAGTGGATTCCGAACCACTACAAACATTCATGACACCGAACCCGAAACTTATAGGAAGGAGCGTCAGAGCGCTAGGCACTTGGCCATTCAGGCCCATTTGACACTGTAAATAGTGAAATACATGTTACCCCCCAGAAATGAAGTACGTACCTATGATACAATAAATACCTAATATAAAAAAAATAATAAATACCTATGTATTCTTAAATTTTACTTACTAGACTTGTACAGGCGTTTTTGGTTTTCCGAGTTCACTTTCATCAGAATGAGTTGCAGAATATTTTTTAAGTAAGAGTAATAAATAAATAATTGTAATGATAATTACCATTTATCGTTTCCTTTCAGCCTTCTGTATTGTATACTGATATAAAATGTGATTTACTTACGCCTTTGTAGCCATATCCCAAATCTACAGAGAATATTAGTACTTACATATTTTACCTATTTGCAAAACATGCTTGGATTCACTTACTTGTTTTGCTAAAGTGCTTACATCCACTGCTGCATCCAGAGCGGAGTTTCCACTGCCAATTATTAAAACATTCAAATTTTCAAATTCAGTTGTGGTTTTCAGTGACTGGCTGTGAAGTATTTTTCCTTTGAAATTTACACTGCTTGGAGTTGTTGGGAAATAAGGGTGAGACAAGCGTCCTGTGCAAATCATCACCCCATCGAATTTTTCTTCTGTTTCTTTGCCAGTTGCTTTGTCTTGTATTTTTAGAACCCATTTTTCCGAGTCGTCGAAATCTTTAGCTGGAGCAACTCGAACCTAACAAATAAATACCAGTTAATGGGGTTGTTATTTTTTTATAGAATAAATCATTAAATTGTTAGTAGAAAGAATGCAATTTTGCTCTTTCATTTTTTAAAGAGTGTTGTGAGAAGTGTTTTTTAGGATTTATTACTGTAAAAATATTTAAATGCATTGTTACTAAAATTATTTTTAATATTCAACAAAATATATGTGTTTTTCGTTGTTGATTTTTATAGCAGAGACTCAAAAATGAGCCTTATTTATTTAAAATTCAAACCAATGGCTCTGTATAATCTATCTACGAATTAAAGTAAGTGATTCAGAAGCCCGAATTGTCGTTTCCGATACGTAGGCTGCTCCGAAAGCAGTAGCATTATTCCCACACACGATACTTTGATTTTTCATGAAGAGAAAGGTTGCTATTACCTCGAGAGGATTTTTGAAGTATGGTCTTGAACTTTATATCTCTTTTAACAAATTCTTTGATAAATTCTTGAACATTATATCTCTTTTAACAAATTCTTTGATAACTTCTTGAAAATTATATCTCTTTTAACAAATTCTTTGATAAATTCTTGAACATTATGTCTCTTTCAACAAATTCTTTGATAAATTCTTGAACATTACGTCTCTTTTAACAAATTCTTCGATAAATTCTTGAACATTATATCTCTTTTAACAAATTCTTTGATAAATTCTTGAACATTATATCTCTTTTAACAAATTCTTTGATAAATTCTTGAACATTATATCTCTTTTAACAAATTCTTTGATAAATTCTTGAACATTACATCTCTTTTAACAAAAATCTCTTATATCTCTTTTTAACAAATTCTTTGATAAATTCTTGAACATTATATCTCTTTTAACAAATTCTTTGATAAATTCTTGAACATTATATCTCTTTTAACAAATTCTTCATCTTTGAACATTATTTAAATTAAGGAATTCAGAAGCCCGGACTGCTGTTTCTGACGCGTCGTTCTCCCAAAAGCAGTAGCATTATTCCCACACACGATAGCTTGATTCCTCATGAGGAGAAAGGTTTCTATTGCCTCGAGAGGTGGCATAATAAAAACTGATAAAGATTTTTCAAGAATGATCTTGAACATTATATCTCTTTTAACAAATTCTTTGATAAATTCTTGAACATTATATCTCTTTTAACAAATTCTTTGATAAATTCTTGAACATTATATCTCTTTTAACAAATTCTTTGACAAATTCTTGAACATTACATCTTTTTTAACAAATTCTTTGATAAATTCTTGAACATTATATCTCTTTTAACAAATTCTTTGACAAATTCTTGAACATTACATCTCTTTTAACAAATTCTTCATCTTTGAACATCATTTAAATTAAGGAATTCAGAAGCCCGGACTGCTGGTTCTGACGCGTCGTTCTCCCGAAAGCAGTAGCATTATTCGCACACATGATAACTTGATTCCTCATGAGGAGAAAGGTTTCTATTGCCTCGAGAGATTGGCATAATAAAAACTGATAAAGATTTTTCAAGAATGATCTTGAACATTATATCTCTTTTAGAACAAATCCACTGCTTGCACAGAATGTGTATCTACAATGGATCTCTGATCATGTGGATTTGGAATTTAAGGAAATTACAGATTCTTTGGCGAAGAATGCCAGAAGTCTGGATCAGATTGTCATTATTGCTTCCTTTCCAGATACAAATGCCATGGTAAAATCTAAAATTATAATTCCTTCTAAGATCAACACTAAATGCCAAATTAGAGGACTAAATATCGACAGAAAAACAGCTACTACTCTCACAAGATTAAGGATGAAGCACCACAAAAATCAATATTATTCAGGAGCACCACTATATCTGATTTTCTTGTACTCTTCAGGGGTTACATCAACAAAAATGACATTAAGGAATTTATATTAATAAATGTTTATAAAGAATAAATACTTTTTTTTTCTACAGAAAGTGTGCTATTGGTGCTTTTTTGTTTCTAATCAGAAATAGATTGAAATAATTGTAAAATATTTTTCATAACAGCAAACTTATCACATGTGCAGCTTTCATAATTTTTTTTTTCTGTTTTTTTTTACAATATCTTATAAGATTGTGATTATAAAAGTATCATAGGAATGTAATAAAAAAAATATGATATTATCTCAAGAAATCCGAAAATTTACGAAATTACCTATTTATTTCATATTCTTTTTACTTTAACACTCCTTAAAAACATTTACAGAAACCGAAAAACTTGGCCATTCATTATTTTCTGTATCATTTTTTTTTTTCCTTATTAAAATTGACCTCTTTTGAAAGTAGCATTTTTTAGTATATGGAGAAGGGGGGCGACAGTAGATCCGCCTTCCAGTGGTGCCCTCTGGTAACGTTCTAAGTGGCTAAAAGATCTACTATCGGCACGCAACAATGCTTCAAGAGTGATCACCTTCGTAGCACGCCGTGTGCGTCGTGTGTCTTATAATGGAATGCGGGCGGCCTACCCCAATCTAAGACTTGAGATTCAACATTCCCTTGCCAGCTACGATGTTGAGACTTGCGGTGGGCTATGACTGTTTGACGAGCCATCTGCACCACATTGGCATTTTTGATAGCCTAAATTGCCTACTCTGAGAGAATGAGGAGATCATGGACAAACACCACATAGTAGGCATTTTTGATAACCTAAATTGCCTACTCTGAGAGAATGAGGAGATCATGGACAAACACCACATAGTAGGCATTTTTGATAGCCTAAATTGCCTACTCTGAGAGAATGAGGAGATCATGGACAAACACCACATAGTAGGCATTTTTGATAGCCTAAATTGCCTACTCTGAGAGAATGAGGAGATCATGGACAAACACCACATAGTAGGCATTTTTGATAGTCTAAATTGCCTACTCTGAGCGAATGAGGAGATCATGGACAAACACCACATAGTAGGCATTTTTGATAGCCTAAATTGCCTACTCTGAGAGAATGAGGAGATCATGGACAAACACCACATAGTAGGCATTTTTGATAGCTTAAATTGCCTACTCTGAGAGAATGAGGAGATCATGGACAAGCACCACATAGTAGGATAATCGGCCTTGAGTGGAGGCTTAGAGGTGAAAGGATAGTGGAGCGCCAGAACTTTGCTGATGAGACATTGACTTCTTTCTTTTATTGGTTTTTTTTTTTTTTTTTCCTATGTGTGTTTTACACTGTTTTGATTTCGTAAGAGTTTTTTTTAAATATTTCTAATGGCAAGAGAAAATGACAAAGTATATGGAGAATTTTGTAAAAGGAAAAAAAAAATTAGAAAATCTAGAATTTCAGGAAATTAAAAAAAAATCATAGAAATACAATCATTACTTAGAGATAAAAATAAATAATATGGTTTAGTTGCAAAAAGAGCAACACTGCGTTGTTATTATTGTTTCTATTTTTGAAACTATTCATGACCGCATACAAAAATGTAAGCATTGCGCAAACATTCTGAAACGGAAAATGTCGCATGTATCATGAATTAATACAATTGATATGGGAATACATTTGAATTTTTATAGGAAATATTGTTAGTAAGTTAAAGTTAAAAAATTTATTGTAGGAAATAAGGGGAAATCTATTTCCCGCCTTTTCAAGGTTATGCTGATGTTTTAATAATCATTGGTTTGGTTTGGTTTGTCGCTCTACGGTCATCTTGTGCGCACGAGGGCTAAACAGACCGGGACCTACAGTTTAACGTGGATTCCGAACCACCAACAAACATCCATGCCACAGCCAGGATTCGAACCTGAAGCACCAAAGACCAGAGTGCTAGCCACTTGGTCATCAGGCCGCTTAATAATCATTGGAGTAAAAGTATGTTATCATTATATGTCATGATATAAACCAAGATATATTATATGATATTATGTGTGTATATCTTATTATAAAATGCTTGTATAAATATCAATCTCACCACTTCATTCTGATACTGAATGTGAGATAAGAGGTCAAAATGTTGAGCATACAATTGTAAGTACTCCAGCATTTTTGTATGGTGCATATAATTTGGAAAGTGTTTGGGAGGAGGAAAATCACTGAAGGCCAACATCTCTTTGCTGTGAAGAGACACTGTTGATTTCATAACGGAAGCGACGCCATCGATTGAGTTTGTCCTGTAGCGCCAACGTCCACCAAAATTATCGGTTTTCTCAAAGCAAGTGACAGCCAATCCTTCCTCTTTGCAGCATTTTATTGCAGTCAGTCCACTTGTACCGGCTCCGATAACCGCTATCCGCTTTGGTGATAACATGTCTGAAAAATAAAAACTCTTATTCTGCATTTAGATAAATGGAAGTCCTTAAATCAATGCTTTTGATATGAATTCCATATTTAGATAATTTACAGAAATTTCTAAGTTTAAAGTACATCTATCTAACGTCAGTCATTGTTGTCTGATTGCAATTGCTGTTGATTTTTAAGTAATATATATAGTCTACTTCATAATTTTTATCTGTATCTTTATTGTTCGTATATTTCAGTTATTTGCTGGCCCAATAAAGACAAATTTTTATTGAATTCAATGTATTCCGCAATTTATCTATTACTGAATACATTGATAAAAGTAAAAATAAAATAATATAAAAGTTCGCTTTTCGCACTTTTTAATATTACTTTATTTGGATTAATAATTTAGCTCATAATATTTAAACATTTAATTAGTAAGATAAAAAACAGAATCCCAACAGGCGCCCAATAGTCACATTAAGCCGGGACCTACGGTTTAAAGTTAAAAGTAAAAATAAAATAATATAAAAGTTCTCACTTTTTAATATTACTTTATTTGGATTAATAATTTAGCTCATAATATTTAAACATTTAATTATTAAGATAAAAAACAGAATCACAACAGACGCCCAATAGTCACATTAAGCCGGGACCTACGGTTTAAAGTTGATTCCGAACCACTACAAACATCCATGGCATCGCCGGGACGCGAAGTGGATGAACCGATAGCAAAACCTGTTGCACCGAGCGCCAGAGCTTGTCACTCGGTCATCAGGCCCAGGATGAAATTAGGAACATTATAATAAAGAATTTCACGGAATCTGATCACAAGTAAAGGACAGTCAAAATGTTGTAAGAAAACAATTGGACATATTAAAAATAATAATAACAAGGAAGCGGGAGTTACCAGAGTTTTAAAACTAACTTTTTTTATGTATGCACATTTAGTGATTTAGCAGTATACAATTCGCCTACGATTATTTGTAAGTTTTTTAAATGAGCCCTGATTTCAAACTGTTCAAAATTTCAAATGTTTCTTTAGATGCTATTTCCGGGCCTGAATGGCCGAGTGGCTAGCGCTCCGGCGCTCGGTACCACAGGTTTCGGGTTCAAATCCCAGCGGTGCCATGGATGTTTGTAGTGGTTCGGAATCCACTTTAAACTGTAGGTCCCGGTCCTAATAGGATCGTAGAGCGTTGCGGGGGCATTGTTACTCCGCATCCGTGGCTTATCTTCAAGTTACACGCGCCCCCTGGGTAATGCAAAGTGAGTACGTCTGTGCAGCGCTTGCCTTAAGGCATCCAAGACCAAGCTGTCTAAGTGTTTGCCAGCTGCATTAGAAAGAAAAAAAAATAGATGCTATTTCCAAATTGACCTATTTTCGAACTACCTAAAATGTATGTTTATTTTTGAAAGATAACAATTTAGTGGAGCTCAAAATCCAAAGCGAGTCAACACTTTAGAGATTGCAGCCATGCAACAAATTGACTTTATTAAAATGCAAAGAATGGAATGCAATAAGGAAGCAACCTTTAAATATTCGAAGTGTTGAAATTTTTATTATTCTAAGCTTTACCGAAATACGGAATAACTCAAGCAGAAAATGTTAAAAATATCAGAAGTAGTTGCATTTATTTCTAAAATATCCTCTATTGAAACTCCTTTGAACACGTGCAAGTGATTCATTGTTTGCTTTTTTATCAGTGACCCATAACCTTTGTCAAACTGAACGATTCTATTTGCAAACTCTTGTTCTCATTCGAGTGTGCTAAATGAAGAATTAGGAACGAAATATTTCGAACAAGAAATTTTCTTTACTTGCCTGAGAAATAATTTGTTTTTCTTCTATTCAGAAACTTCCGGTGCTAAATATAAAGGCTGTTAAGTTTCACGCCATGAAGTTAGAATTGTAACATTATGAAAAACAAAATTATTTTAATGATCCTAATATGGATAATTTGTACAACAGCATTTGCTTAAAGAAAATCACATCATTTACTAGTCAGGAAATAATTTATATTTATTTTAAGTAACATTCGATATATTTATTCCTTTTGATTGCTGTTTTCTATAGCACTGTCATTAAGTCAGGCTTCTACCTACGGGTGCTCCATCACAACAGAAGCTGCTTCCTTCCCCTTCAATCATGAGTCCATATGGGCTCGTGGGCTTGGCTAGCCAAGTGGGATAAGAAACAACAACAGCACTGTCATTCTTTTACGAATGTCTTTGTCATAAGTAATAACGTTGTTGGGGGCCTGATGGCCTAGTGACTGGTGTTGGTGCCACAGGTTTCCAGTTCGAGTCTCGGCGGAGACAGGGATACTTGGTTAATAATCCCCCTTAAACCATAGGTCCCTGTCTAATATGAGAGCAGGGCTGACAACCCTACACCGTAAAAAGGAAGCAACCTGGTGGTCAACGGCTAGCGCTCTGGTCGTTGGTACCACAGGCTTCAGGTTCGAATCCTGGCTATGGCATGTATGTTTGTTAGTGGTTCGGAATCCACTTTAAATTGTAGGTCCGGTCTAATTATCCCAAAGTTTGCACAAAATGACCGTAGAGCGACAAACCAGACCGTAAAAAGGCAACATCTCCCGTCTCGAAATCAGCCAGTAGGCAGAGGGCTTTGCCCGCCATAGGGCTGTTGCGCCAAAGAAAAAAAAGAAGAAAGTTGTTAATCGAACAAAAATATTTCTAAATAATCGGAAAAATGTGTAAACTTAAATAATACAGTGTCTAAGTACATAAATAGAATTGAAATAAATCTGTTTTATAATCTAATGCATTGATCCTATTAATGTTTGATAAAATAGACGAGACACTGTTTGCATGCTTTGTTGATTTTTCAAGGATGATGGCATTGCTAAAAAGAAAACGTTTAGAGAGAGAGATATTAGGAAAATTGTAATAAATAATTTCACGGAACTTGATTACAATAAAAAACAGCCAAAGTGTATTAAGAAAACAATTGGGCACATGGATTATTAGAAAATATGCATTATGGATGATTAGATAAAAACAGATAACTATTACTAACAGATAACTATTAACTATTTTGAATACTAACAGATAACTATTTTGAATCCTTGACTTCTGGTCAAGGATTCAAAATAGTTTATCTGTCCTTGTGAATTGCAAAAATACTGCATACTTGCGCTTAAAAATGGAACAAATTACTTATTTCTAAAACAAATATAGTTTAATTGTTTACAATTAAGCAACATCTTGGATAAAAATAATAAATAAATAAAATGCTTTTAAACATTCCATAAGGTTTGTTGGTATTAATACTAAAATTTCTGACTGTTTTTTTATGCACTATATATTTGGCGTCGATGCTTTTGACTACAGTTACTTAAATTTTTTGAACTCGTCAAAAATAAAATTTATCATTAAAAAGGTTATAAATGTATAGAAACAATTTCCTCCGCTAGGGAAGGTTGCGAACTTCCCAAAGTTTCTTCTTCCAATCTGTTGGCTTCAGAGGTTCATTCCATGACTTTAGCCAGAGTGAATACCGCTTGGAGGTCGCCACCAATTCATGCATGGTACGCCGCTAAATATCCTGGTATGTCCATGCAGTGCTCCTGTCCTAGACCTGCTCAAACGGCTTTAGCTAGACTAAGGACTGGCCACATTAAGAGTTTGACCTTCATTGGAGATGAGAAGACATATGCCCTTTGTCATTGTTCGACCATCGCGTCTCCCTCTCATCTCATAGATTGTATTGGTGCCTCTGTGAGGCAACTGTTGAATGAGGGGAGGACAGTTTACGATCTATTGATGCAGCATGATCTACTGGACTTGGTTTAGGATTCTAAATCAAGGGGATAAGCAACAGCAACAACACAATTTCCTCAGTAAGACAATATAAATTATATTCTTTAATCTAATGCATTGATCCTATTAATGTTTAATAAAATAGAAGAGGCACTGTTTCGTACTTTGTTGATTTTTCAAGGATATGGCACTGATAAAAAAATAAGGTTTAGAGAGGATGATTTTAGGTACATTGTAATAAAGAATTTCACGGAACCTGATCACAAATAAAGGATAGTCAAAATGTTTTAAGGAAACAATTAGTCATATTAAAAAAAATAATAATAAGGAAGAAGGAGTTGCCAGAGTTTCAAAATCTGTTTTTTTATGTATACGCATTTTAGTGATTTAGCAATAACTATTATAACATGTTAAATAATCAAATAATAATTAGTATGGGGGCAGGGAAGATACTAATGATTTCAATTTAATGATTAATTGAAATCATTAGTATCTTCCTTGCCCCCATACTAATGCATTAATAATTCAATATAATCGTCTGGTAATCCGGATATCAATTAAATTAACCATTAAAAATGTTCTCATAATCCGTTAAACAGCTACATAATTATAAAACTGCAATTTTTGAGGAGGCGTAATATAAATTTTAATAATATATAGTTATTTAATTAAATTAATGATTTAGTGTTATTTCTTTAATATTTTAAAAGATTAGAAATGTAATTAAAATGTTTAAAGTATTAACTGCTTGCTTATATACTCGTGCAAACAGTCCTTTACAAGGAGGCAATTTCAAAATAGTAGTTTTTAAGTTAAACAGGATCTGGATAAATAGGCGATATACTATTTCTTGAAACATTACAACTATTGATTTGATTATTAACTTTTCATTAAACATCACGAGTTATTATTTAATATGGCAAAAATGGAATAAACTTAAATACAGAAATCTCTCAGACTTAAAAATCTATGTGTTATTTAGGTTAATTAATTATTATTTTATTTTGCAGATTTAAGGAGGATTATCTATCAAATAAACTCTTACTATATTTAGAAAAATTGAGTAGATTTGGTTTGTAAAACAGTTAGCGTACATAGTAAAGAATCCATACGCAAATTTAGCAAGAACTATCGGAACATGTTAAATATTCAAATAATAACAACTGAATCATTAAATTGAAATCATTGGCATCTTCCCTACCCCATACTAATGCATTAATAATTCAATATAACTGTCTGATATTCAAGATATCAATTAAATTAACCATTAAAATGCTCTCATAATTCAATAAATAGCAACATAATCATAAAACTTCAATATTTGAGGAGGCATAATATAAATTTCAATAATATAATTATTTAATTAAATTAATGAGTTAGTGTTATTTCTTTAATATTTTAAAAGAATGGAAATGTAATTCAAATATTTAAAGTGGTTAATTGTTTGCTTATATGCAAACAGTCCTTTACAAAACAGTAACTCAAAAACGATAGTTTTTTTGGATAATTGATGGGATTTGAATGAATTGATAATATACTGTTTCTTGAAGCATTCCATATTGATTTGATTATTAACTTTCTATTCAACATTACGTACATTAACACATGTTTGTTTGTTTGTTGCTGTTTCTTATCCCACTTGGCTGGCCAAGCCCACGAGCCCATACGTACTCATGATTGAAGGGGAAGGAAGCAGCTTCTGTTGTGATGGAGCGCCCCCGTATGTAGAAGTGTGACTTTGGCTCCGTGACGCTCTTACAGTAATAGGAGACCGGGACCTACGCCTTAAAGTGGATTCCGAACCACTACAAACATCCATGGCACCGCCGGGACTCGAGCCCGAAACCTGTGGCACCGAACGCCAGAGCGCTAGACACTCGGCCATTCAGGTCCCAAATTTGTGAATGCCAACGGCACGCGGTGTTCCCAGGTGGTCACCCACCCAAGTACTGACCGCGCCCAATGATGCTTGACTTCGATGATCTAACGAGAACCGGTATATTCAGCATGGTATGGCCGTTGGCACATTAACACATACATTTATGCATACTTACGTTATACATTTTCATCAACATACATTATTATTTAATATGGTAAAAATAGAACAGAAATCTCTCAGACTTAATTATTACAGTGTTATTTAGCTTAGTTGTTATTTTTTTTACAGATTTAAGAATTAATTACCTATCAAATAAACTCTTACTATGTTTGGAAAAAGTTGAACAGACTTGGTTTGCAAAACATTTATTTCAAAACAGTGTGTGTGTGTGTGTGTAAAAATCCATACAAAAATCATAATAAATTTTATGTTTAAAAATCAGCCTGGTTGATTAAAAGAAAAAGCATTTTTAACAAATTAATGCCAGTTAATATATTTCGTGATCCTATCTATTCTAGAAGAAAACGTGATGAGCAAATACCGTGTTTGCCAATGTGCTTTCAAAATCAAATCTTTCATCCAAATAGATATCCACTTCGCCGCACATGGATAATTAGAAAATATGCAATATGCATGATTAGATAAAACTGTAGAAGTCAAGGTTCGAAGTAGAATAGTTTATCTGTCCATGTGAATTGCATGAATACTGCATAGTTGGCATAAAAATGGAACAAATTAAGTATACCTTAAGCAAATATAGTTTGTTTAATGATTTATAGTTAAATAACATCTTGAATAATAAAAGTAAATAAATAAAATACTTTTAAACATACCATAAAGTCTGTTGACATTAATAATGAAATTTCTGACTGAATTTTTTTATGCACTATATATTTAATAACGTAGGGGTCTGATGGCCAAGTGGCAAGCGCTCGGTACCACAGATTTCGGGTTCGAACCCGGTAATACCATGGATATTTGTAGTGGTTCGCACTTTAAACCATTAAGTCCCGGTCTAATATGAGAGTAGGGCTGACAACCCTACCCGTAAAAAGAAAACATCACCTGTCTAGAAATCTGCTAGTAGGCAGACGGCCTTGATCCCGTTGATCGTGGGGCTGTTGCGCCAATGATGAAGAAGAAGACGGATATATTTGATATCGATGCTTTTGACTCCAGTTAAATAAATTTTTAGACTTGTATGAAATTTATCATTAAAAATGTTATAAATGTACACAAACAATTTCCTCAGTAAGACAATATAAACTGCATCAATTATTAATTAAATTTATACCTATTTTATCTATATCGGATAGGTTTAGCAAGGCGACATGTGAATTTAGTATAAAAGTTATTAAAACAAATATCATTTCGCTATAGTTTTCTCAATTAACATATCGCTTTGTATCGTAAGAGGATTTAGTTAATAGATGAATTAGATGAGTGTTTCTTTTGGCTCATCACGAATGATAAGAATTTAAACCAGTTCTCAAAAAAAATCACGCAGGAAATAATTCTTCCTTTTCTCATATTCATATAAAAATGTCAGTAATTGAAAAAAGTATATAGAGCAAAAGAGTAGAGTGAAATATTTTCAAAATTGTGGTTTTAAACAAAAAGTTAAAGTTAAAGATAATCTTTTTTTCAATTATGAATATTAGCAAATGCTTGTCATCAAAAACACTTAAAGTATTTTGAAAGCGACTTCAAATGTTTTTGAACACTAATCAAATGAATTTTAAACACTTAAAGTTATATATAATACTGATTTCTTTCCTTATGCCGTTTGGCTTTATTATGAATATTAGCAAATGCTTGTCATCAAAACGTACTTCTAAGATGAAGTATTTTGAAAGCGACTTCAAATGTTTTTGAACACTAATCAAATGAATTTTAAACACTTAAAGTTATATATAATACTGATTTCTTTCCTTATGCCGTTTGGCTTTATTATGAATATTAGCAAATGCTTGTCATCAAATACGTACTTCTAAGATGAAGTATTTTGAAAGCGATTTCAAATGTTTTTGAACACTAATCAAATGAATATTTTGGGATTTTTATAAATTATCACTATTGTGATTAATTTTATTAGAAAATATGCAACTATTTTTTTATGCGTAGATGGACGTTCCGACTAGCGCTGACCTCGATTTGCTTTCACTTCTTCCCAGTTCGCTCTTGCAGTTTCTTGAACCACGCTTCAGGTTGTTTATTTTCGTTTATTCTGTTTATTTCGTTATTCTATCTAGCGATTCTTTCTCACCCAGCCAACGATTTAATCATTTCTGTTTTATTTCTTTTCCAATCTCTCTACCCAGTATATTTCACTTCCTTTTTGTGCCCTTCCAGTTACTCGTTCATTTTGATTCTCTCCCATATATTTTAATTACTTTCATCTCTTATTATTAAAATAATAATAGAGAGTTTTTGCGTACCGTACGTTAGTTACCGTAGGGCGTCCGTTAGCTTTTTATCCCTAGTGTGCATGCTCATAGGAAACTGCGCATGCGTATCTGTAATAATGTTTCCTATGAGCATGCGCGCTAGGGAGAAAAAGCTAACGGACGCCCTACGGTAACTAACGTACGGTATGCAAAAACTCTCTATTAATAATAAAAAGAAAAATCTCACTCTATTAAACTTTCTTTTAGTATTTGGGCAAGATTCCTTTTAGTCCTTACCGCTTTCTTCCCCCAGCAATGCTCTTTCAACTTTCCAATGGATAATCCAAGATAGAAGCTAACGGCTTCTGCGCAGCCACAGAGCTTCACCAAAACTCAAATCAGCATCATGCGTAGATGGACTTCATGTCCCGTTATGTATACAGCGAACAGTTCATTGATGGCAGGACATTGCCTTCTAGTAAGAGTAATTGCCCCAAATTTGCGTTTCGTATGGAAGAAAAATTGGAAAACTCCCATCAGGCAATTTGATTATCGTTCTTTACAGTTTGTGTGATAATTAAACTGGTTTCCTATTATTTTTTTGTTATTCCAGAGTTCTTATTCGTTGCCTTTATTTAGGTTCATGAACCTGTTATAAATGCCATTCAAGAAGAAACAAGCAAGAGTCAATTCCTACTTTTTTTTCACTATATTGCAGAAAAGTCTTTTACAAATAAAGTTGAAATTTTCCTCTTACATCTGGAGCCATCTATTATTAGATACATGCAACTTAAATCTAAAAAAAAACTCAATTTAATTAATGAATTAATATTTGAAAAAACTGCATTAACATCAAGTGTCATCCACTACAAGTTAAAAAAAATGTATTTGAAATTGAGTGGATGAATAAAAAGCATTTTATGAACGATTGAAAATTTGAACAAGATATATGTAGGGAGAGTGTGAGCTAATACTAGGAATTAAAAAAAAAATATATAATATATCCCTCAGAAATCATATGATTTTCTAGAAACTTTCCCAATATTATGTTTATTTCATGCAGTTTATAATTTATTCCATGCAGTTTATTATTTATTTATTCATTTATAGTATGCCAGTCAGATATTAGATTGCTGGTGCCTTCTCTAGATAAAGCCGGAAATTTATCAGTCCACCCTCGTATTAATAAAAAAGTGATAAATTAATTGTGTGATAATTAAATTGGTTTCCTATTATTTTTTTGTTATTCCAGAGTTCTTATTCGTTGCATTTATTTAGGTACATGAACATGTTATAAATGGACCTGAATGGTCGAGTGGCTGGCGCTCGATACCACAGGTTTCGGGTTCAAGTCCCGGCGGTGCCATGGATGTTTGTAGTGGTTCGGAATCCACTTTAAGCCGTAGGTCCCGGTCTCATATGACTGTAAGAACTTCACGGAGCAAAAATCAGACTTCTGCCTACGGATGTTCCATCACAACAGAAGCTGCCCCCTTTCCCTCCATCCATGAGTAGATCACTCATGGGATGTCCGTCCCGCACTGAAGTACATTGAGGATTAGTCACAAACAAACATGTTATAAATGCTATTCAAAAAGAAAAAAAAAATAGATAAATATATCCCTCAGAAATCGTATGATTTTCTGGAAACTGTCCCGGTATTATGTTTATTTCATGCAGTTTATTATTTATTTATTTATTCGTATGCCAGTTAGATATTAGATTGCTGGTGCCTTCTCTAGATAAAGCCGGAAACTTATCATCCCAGCCCTCGTATTAATAAAGATCTTAAAATGAAACAAAACTTTTTAAATGATCAATTGTGTTCAACCCGACCTTGACCGAGAAAATTTCAAACATGATTTTACCACTGAACCAAATCGATAACGATCTTTTTACGGAAAGGTTAAACATTTGAAAAGGAAAATTTCAACGTTTTGTAATCACTTTGAACGTAAGTTGTAAATATCTCAGATTTATAAAACCAAAACAAACAAAAAAAAAAGGAAATTTGAAAGGATTAAAAGTGATTTTAGGAGATTTGCTATGTGATTTTGCTTTCCCTCAAGCATTTTTTATTAATTCTTTTTATGGCTGAATCACCAATGGATTTAATTTTGGATTTTAACTTCAATATTAAGCAGTTAAAACTTCGTAGCTGTATACTACATTTCAAATCGCTCTATTATACAAAGAAAAACCTTATAGTTTAATCATATTCAAAAGTTTTCATGCTTAATTTGAATTCTTATCACTCCGTATGTTTTAATATACAATATTTAATACATAGAAATTAACAGAAAATGAATGAGTTGAAACGAGAACTGGAACTTCGCGATAGATCTCAGATAAATATTAATCTGGTCTTGACATTTTATTTAGTTGTACAGATATTAATAATATGTATTCAGAAAACTAAACATTATATAGAAAATAAAAAAATAAGGACTGCGAGCTTTTAAAAAGCGTTCCTAGTATTCACCGTAGCTTAATTTAAAATTATCTTTATCGTAAATAAAAAAATAAAGAGTGCAAGCCTTTAAAAAGCGTTCAGAGTAGCTTAATTTAAAATTATCTTTAACAAATTCAACTAAATTAAAAAAACTAAAATTCAACTAAATAGACATTTAGAAACAGACATTTTGAAATTCAACTAAACATTAGACATTTTGAACATTAAACTTTTAGACATTTTGAAATTCAACTAAATAGACATTTAGTTGAATTTCACCCCGAAACGAAATATCATTACATTTGGCTTAAAAGTGGAGTCCTTCCACGAATCTAGAATTAACTGTCTTTAAATGTGTTACATGTTGTATGTTTTAATTGTGTGAATGTGATGTTTTTACGCGTGTAAATAAAGCTGTGAGTTCTCAAACCTGTGTCTCAAGTCTCAACCCAACCATACCCAATTACAATCCAGCTTTACAAACAACGACAACACTACAAATATTAATCATAATTAGCGCTCAGCCTCAGTATCTGTGAAATTACTTCAAATGTTTCTTTTCTTCAAGTAAAAAATGTAATATACATAAAAAATATTAAATTAGATAATGCAATAAAAGAATGAATTAACTCTCAAAACTATCGATAGTTAATAAAAATTTCATTTCAAAAATAATATTAATCAAATTTATGTTCAGCTGAATGTATAAATAATTTTCTTCGAAAATGTTACTCTTAGTAAAATCAATTATTAAAATTTTATTTTTTATAAAATAATTTAACCTATTATAAAAGTGGTAAAATTGATTAATTTAAAAACCTCAAACGAAAATAAAATTTATTAATAAAATAAGAGACAGTTAATTAATTAAAACTACGAATTTCTGTATCTGAAGTTTTTATTGCTTTGTTTTCAGATCTTGTCAAAAAAATTTAACCTGAATTTCAAGAAACAATATCTCGTCAGCTCTTAATAAAACTCTTAATTATTATTTTTTCTTTTGTTATATATATGTATAAATTACAGATTTCGTTTAACACAGTTTTTTTTCTATTTATCATTGTTCTTAGAGAAATTAATTAACTTGATTTTTTCTATGCTTTGAATTCTTGCCATATAAAATACATTAATTTATTTTATATGCATGACAGAATTTTAAAAAAATAATTGCAACACTTAATTTTTTTTTTCATACTTTATTATTCGAAGTAAATTATGTGCTGTTTCTCTATAAAAATCTAAAATTGAATTGAGCAATGCATATTTATTTACATTAAATAATGTAATTATTATGAAAAATATGAACATCTAAACGGAAATGAAAAATTTATAGCGAATCGTTAGTGGAATTTATATTTAACATGAAAAAAACCTTGCTGTTTATAACACGTATTTATTGTTTCTTATTATATCTTTTGAATCCTTAGAATATTTGAATATGAGTATTTAACATTCATAATTTATGATCATAACATTCATAATTCAGTAATTTTAATATTTAAATTCATTTAATTTTAATATTTTATTTTTGATATTTAATATTTTATTTTTGATAGTTAATATTTAATTTTTGATATTTAATATTTAATTTTTGATATTTAATATTTTATTTTTGATATTTAATAATTTATTTTTATTTTAATAATTTAATTTAATGATTTTAATATTCGTAATTTTATTGAATAATTTTAATATTTAAATTTATTTAATTTTAATATTTCATTTTATTTTTGATATTTAATAATTTTATATTTTAATAATTTTATATTTTAATAATTTAATTGAATAATTTTCATAATTTTATTATTTTGAATATTTAAATAATTTTCCTTCGATTGTCTTTTGAATATTTTCCTCATATTAATTACTGGCCCCATCGGAAATTCTGGTTTGAAGTTTTAGTGCAGTTCTGCGAGATTAAAAATGGTCAAGTGTAGTCAGAAGTAAAACAAATAGAGAAAAACAAAAACCAATTTTTCTTTTAGAATTAGTGCTTTTAAATAAATGAAATTTATTGAATTGAATTATTTTGCAAATAAACTAATAAACACTTTCAAAACATTTTATACAAAAACTTTGAATGTTTTACAACAAAACTAATGAACCAACCTACCAACAAATTCTTACTCGAATATTAAACTCGTAAGAACTTTTGTCGCATTTGAACTAAATTGTCGAATGTTTATTTATACAGAACCAAATTGTCGAATGTTTATTTCTACGGAACCAAATTGTCGAATGTTTATTTATATCGATCCAAATTGTCGAATGTTTATTTATACAGAACAAAATTGTCGAATGTTTATTTCTACGGAGCCAAATTGTCGAATGTTTATTTCTACGGAGCCAAATTGTCGAATGTTTATTTATATGGAATCAAATTATCGAATGTTTATTTATATGGAATCGAATTGTCGAATGTATATTTATATAGAATCGAATTGCCGAATGTATATTTATATGGAATCAAATTGTCGAATGTCTATTTATATGGAATCAAATTGTCGAATGTTTATTTATAAGGAACAAAATATTCGATTTTTTATTTATAAGGAACAAAATATTCGATTTTTTATTTATACGGAACCAAATTGTCGAATGTTCATTTTTATATAAATTGTATATTAAATGTCTGATCTTTATTTTTAAAAAATGAAATGTCTGATCTTTTTTTTAAAAAAATGAAATGTCTGATGTCTATTTTAAAAAGATGGAAATATCCGATTTTGTCAATTATAAATTTAGAAATTGTATCTTGAAATTGTATCGTGCTGTTATCTTGAGATAATATTAGAAAGTGTAAAGCTAATTATTATTTCTTTTGATATGTATTTTTTTGTCAAAAAATCATTTAAAAATAGTTCAGTATTGTAAAAATACGAACCCGGAATCTATAAATTACTGCTTAAATAAGCACTAATTTTACGAGCTGTTAATGTGACTTCTACTAATGGATGGAACAAAACCCGTCGTTCAAGTTTCAAAGTTCAAAAGTTGAATGTGGTTGGGGAATTCCCAGTTTGAAATCGTCATACACAAAAAACACTTTCTAGAAACTTCAATATTATCAACATGTTTAATTTGCTAATAATTCAGAATTGCTTTTTAATTTTGAATATTACGAAAGGTTTTTATATTGAATACATACCTATAAAACATTTTGACGACTAGTTTTACTATACTAGAATTATTTTTAACTACCTGTTTATGTACCTGTAAAACTTTAATCATATTATTTTTAAAGAAAAAATATTATTATCTCTATCGGAAAAAATAAATAATCTTTCAAGTTATTTATTTAATTTTCAAGTTGTTATTCTGCTTTTGAAAACTCAAATTCGTAATTTTGTAAAGATATATTATTTAAATATGAAACCTGAATGTTTCTGAAATTGTGCTTCACTATTTTTTATTTAAATAATAAAGTAATGGAAACAATATTCTGAAAAAATTAAAAATATAATCTATTCATGTCTAATCTATTAATGTCATGTTTTAAAACATTAAGTGTATATTTTTGCTTTGATAACTGATTTTATTGGGTTGTTCCACATGAAATAAACTTTTTAGTACTTGTTGACGTTCTATAAAATATATATTCAGCAGTACTAACTTAAATTAGAGTGTCACATATCATTTTATTGCTTATTATGTACTCTAATTGTATATTATTTCCCATAGAGTTTTTGGAAGTTTTAAGAAAATCTTAAACAAATAGAAATCACAACATTCGGATCATTTTATGTATGAATATAAACTTGTACATTCTGCTACCCAAGCAGCACGAAACAGTGCTACATTTGAAAATGATACAGTTAATGTATCTACAGGGAGACGATGGTTTGAAAAAAAAATTTTCCTACAGAAGGACAGAGGCTATATCACCCATAAGCCTTCTAGCAGCACAATAAAAACCAGCCTTACAAAAATTGTCTGGAGAAAAGTTCATAAAAGAGAGCGAAGGGCAGCTTGCCAAATGTATAAAATCCATAAAAGTGCCTGAAGAACACATGGTACAGTCAGGAATATTGGCCACTAAAATACGCAAAAGTGTCCTTGTAAAAAGTCATGGCCAGTCAAAAATCTGAAATTTGCAGTAAAAGCAGAGCGTGGAAGGTTCATGGGGGGGGGGAGTTCACTGTGAACTCCAGACTTTACCTTCACAGCTTCAGCTCGGACATTCCAGAAGAACATTTGCAATCTATTTTTAATTACATCACAGATTTTTTGGTAGGACAGAGTAAAATGTGGCTGTTGCAAATTGCATCAATTTTTTGCAAGGATGTCATCTTTTTCCTTTCCTGGATTATTATAGTGTCTAGGAATTCACTGAAGAACAATTTTCCAGTCAGTAAAAATTGCTTGAATAAAAAGCTTCTTAACTTCTTCCACTTTAGGAATCACTTATTGTATGTGAAGTAACAGCCAAAATAGAAAACTGAGAACCTATAAAAAATGCAACTTTCTTAAGTGCTGTAGACAAATTTAAAAGGTTTAGAAGGGCTCGTTTCATGGACTCGATCAATGGCTTGAAAAGTTTAAATCAGGAGATATGAGCTTAGAAAATTAACACCACTGAAGACCTGAAATCGTCCTTTGCAATGATGTTTTGAAAGCGAAAGTTAAAGTTAGAGAACTTGCTATTTATCTTGGAGTAAGCATAGCATCAATTTCAAGACAGCTTGAAAAGATGATAACTTGACAAATGGGTTCCACGCGAATGAACAGATAGGCCAAAATTACAACTCTTGTAGATTTGTACATCATTGAATATGCGGCAAAGAAATTATTTCTTTTTGGACCGTACCATTATTTTTCATGAAAAATGGATACTTTATGATAATCGTAAACGTCTTTGATAAGTGTCTAGATTCAGATGAAAAGCTTAAACACGCACTCATTGCAAGTTTACATCCAAATATGACAATAGTGACTGTTTGGTGAAATCAAAGGGGAGTTACCCATTACAGTTTTATATAAATAGGACAGGCAATTAATGCTCGGTATTTCTGTTAATAATTGATATTGTGCACCAGAAGTTGTTGTCATCAGAACCATCGTTGGTAAATCGAAAACGCATTATTCTTCTCCATGATAATGCATGTGACCTCATGTTTGACAAGTCGTACTTCTAAAACTGAACAAGCTGAAATATGAGGTTTTGCCTCATCCGCCATATTGACCAGACTTATCTCTTATTGACTACCAACTCCTTAAACATTTGGAAACTTTTTTAAGAATAAACGCTTTTTCAATCACGAAGCTGTCAAAACAGTCTTTACTGAATTTATTGACTATACACCCAAGGTGCTCTTTAAAACTGGGATAAAAATGCTTTGCAATCGATGGCAGAAGTGTTTTAATGTAGGTGGAAAATACTTTATTAAATTTGTTCAAACAAATTGTGCGTGACTTTTTAAAAATTGTGTACTCCAAAGTTATTTCATAAGGAACAACTCCATACTTAAATTAGGGAAAAAATTTTGCAACATTTTGCATTTGAGTAGAATACTTGATTACAAATAAAACGCTATTCAAAACAAAAGTCCTTCAAAGAATATTTAAAAACAAATTACTAAATGCTAATATTTAAGTGAAAGAGGAAAAAGTTTTTAAGTCGACTATTTTTAACAAATAACAATAGTGAGATCCTTTCCGTGGCACGTGGCGTACGTACATAAACATCTGATGCAAAATAAACTATTATAAGTTTACAAGTTTATTATCAAGAACGTTGAAGAAACCTATTTTAAGCAATCTATTGTTTTGAAATTTATGTACTTGACCAGGTATTTATCATTATTGCATTAAAAAACTTTAGAAAGAAAGAGGATGTCTATGAACTTTAAAACAATATTAAGGATTATTTTAAGAACCGAAAGTATAGTTAAAACATTCCGAATGTTCTTAGAAAAAATGCCCTAATATACGTAATTAAAGTAAATAAAAAAGCTCTTCAAATTGCAATATTTTTTAGATCAATATCTTATCAATATTTATATCAATTTTTAGCAATAGCTTGTAAAACTTTTAATTTACAGGTGAAACAATTAATTATTCCATCGCTTTTTCGTTTACAAATAATGTAATAACTATTTTATTGTATTTATAACTATAAAAGCTATTTTTTCATGTATGTATGTTTGTTAACAGTTAATTTAAAATAATTATTATTAGCTTTAAACCTTATGAATTATATCGTTAAAAAAAAAAAATTTTATCAAATAAACTTTATATAGTTTATTTTTGCTTATTTAAAAAACAAACTCAACAACGGATAGTATAATTCTATTTTACGATAAATTATTCTTTAGAGCAAACATTTTAGGAAACTAAATCACATTTGAAGCTATATCAAACAGATATGAAATTTCTAAAAAAATTATATCAGATTTAGTTTATATAATACATTGAACTAACCTTTACTTTTATTAATCTTCATTTTTATTTTATTTATCTTTTAAATGTACCTTTTCAGTAACAATTTTACTTTGAAAAAATCATTAATATTTATAAAAGTATTTACATATATTAAACATTTATACAATTTTTTCTTTAAGTATAGATATATTTTATTTGAGGACTCAATATTTGGTTCCTTTTTTTTTAAAAGAATGAATGAATATAACCATTGTTTAAAGAAATTCATTTAATCATTGCATATATTTTAAATTAATTTAATTTAATTTAAACCAATTTTTTTAATGTAAATCCACATTAAATTGATTTTTTTGCAAAATGCATAAATTACTTTTTAACAATATTATCATTTATATCGTATTAAAAGCAAAAATTATTAACGCTTTGCAAATTATAATGTTTAATTCTTACCTTTCAGTTGGTCAGAAGAATTATTTATGAAGATTTTTTAATTAAATTAATTGTTAAATAAACATCTTATCAGACTTAAATTCTACACTTCTACACTCTAGAAAAAATTGTTTAAATACAATATTAAATTTATTAAAATATCGCTATTCTACTTCGAAAAAGGCATTAATATTTATGAAGGTATTTATATATATTAAATATCTATATAATTTTTTCCTTATGTATGGGTACATATTTTTTGAGAACTCAGTGTTTTTGTTTAAAAAAATGAATATAACAGGAAAAGGAATAATTTAGGAAATTATTAAAAGAAAAAATTTAAAGGAATTAAATTATTTAAAGGAACTCATTTAATCATTGCAGATTTCATATTAATTTAATTTAATTAAAACAATTTTTTTTAATGTAAGGCCACATTAAATTGATTTCCTTGTAAAATGCTTAAATTACTTTTTAAGAATATTATCATTTATGCGATACATGCCGTGATAAAAACAAAAAATATTAACGCTTTGCAAATTGTAATGTTTAATTCTTATCTTTCTGTCGGTCAGAAGAATTTCTTATGAAGGTCTTTTAATCAAATTAATTGTTAAATAAACATCTTATCAGACTTACATTTTACAATATTGTTTTAATAAGTAATTTATAGATAAATAAAAATACAAGTGACTTTTACTGAAATAAGAAAATATATAGAATCCACTAAAGGATATGCATACACACTTTAGAAAAAAATTGTATAAATATAATATTAAATTTATTAAAATATCACAATTCTACTTCAAAAAGGTATTCATATTTATAAAAGTATTTACATGTATTAAATATTTATTTTTTTAAATAAATACTTAATACATGTAAAATGAATTTTTAAAGAATGAACTTAGAAAATAAAGAATGAATTATAAGAAAAAAAAGAGTAAATTTAAAGAATGAATTATAAGGGGAAAAAAGAATAAATGTAAAGAATGAATATAACCATTCTTTAAAGAAATTCATTAAATCATTGAAAATTTCAAATTAATTTTAAAACATTTTTTTTTAAATGTAAAGCTTTTATTAAATTGATTTCCTTGCAAAATGCATAAATTACTTTTTAACAATATTATCATTTATACCATACATAGGATAAAAGCAAAAAATATTAAAGCTTTTGCAAATTGTAATGTTTTAATTCTTACCTTTGAGTCGGTCAGATGAGTTCCACCACTAATCAAATAACTAACTCCTTGCTAAGTTTCCATAAACTTTTATGCCTCGTTTAAAGTGATTAGCATTTTAGCTCAACTCTTTTTACATCAGTGGAGTATTTTTAGTCACGTGCCACTATCACCAATGAACATAAACCTCTTTGACAATGAAAGTGATTTTGGAAAAGAAACTGGAACAAGTTTTCTCGTCGATGCGTGACGTACAACCGAGACTTTTTTCCTCGTATTGCGTAAACAAAATAAAAAAAATGACAAGAAAAAAATAATAAAAATAAAAAATGCAAGCTCTAACCACAATTTTCATCGAGTACTCCAACGCAATGTGGTTCTTGGAGAGCTTTCCTAATAATAGACTTACATTCAGCACCGTGAAAGTAGTTTGTCCTACATATATTACAATTTATTCAATTGTGCAATTACGTTAAAAGCGAAAGCGTTTGTAGCCATGCAAGCGTAAAATCAGATCATTATTGCATTATTCAGTTTTGGGATTAATAAGGCAACGTAAGGGTTCCAAAATGGTACATTGACACTCTAATTTTTGATGTGAAACATACAAAAATCACTCGAAATAATCTAATAAATAAATTTTTTTCTAGATTTTTTTGTTAGCGCAATTTTCGGTGAACAATTAATCTATCAACCAAATTAGGTAATGAAAGTAACATTCCTAAACCTTATTAGTTCACATATTGTTGTATTTGCTGAAATATTTTCAGGTGATTGATCACAAAGATAGTTTCATGAACTGAAAATTTTTATTATCTGCATCGTAAAACACGGGGCCTGATGGCCGATTCCTAAACCTTATTAGTTCACACAATTTTGTATTAGCCTGAAATATTTTCAGTTGATTGATCGCAATGATAGTTTTATGAACTGAAAAGTTTTATTATCTACATCGTAAAACACGGGGCCTGATGGTCGAGTGGCTATGGCTCTGGCGCTCTATACCACAGGTTTCGGGATCGAGTCCAAGCGAGGCCATGGATGTTTTCTGTGGTTCGGAATCCACTTTAAACCGTATGTTCTGGTCTAATATTACTGTTGGGCGTAGGGCTAATAATCCTACTCACAAAAAGAAAACGTCTCCTGTCTAGAAATTTGCCAATAGGTAGACGGCCTTGGCCCACCGTGGGGTTGTTGGGCCAGTAAAGAAGACATTATAGTTCTAATATATGTCTAATATTATCGTAGAGCGTTGCAGGAGTATTGTTACTCGCGTCCGTAGCATATATTCAATTCAAGTCCCAAGGGCCCTCTGGGTAGTGCTAAATGAGTAACAGCGGCGCAGCCCTTGCTTATGACATAAAGATTAACTGCCTCTATATTGCCAGCTGCATTAGAACTACAACATCGTAAAACACGGAGATAATAGAAACCATAGAAGGATTCTGAAATGGTTTAGGAATACTTTTAAACCATTTTTTTTTCTTTCATGTTATAATTTTCTTCACAACTAAAGCGGCCTAATTGGCTGGCGTTGTAGCCCATGGTACCACAGGCTTCAGGAACGAATCTTAGCGGTGGCACGGATATTTGTTTGTTGTTTGGAATACACTATAAATTGTAGGTTAACCGTAGAATCCACTTTAAACTGTAGTAAACTGTAGGTTAAATTAGCCTGAAGTGTGCACAAAACAGCCGGAGAGTGACAAACCAAAAGCTCTTTACAACTAAAAATTCCTCTCGTTTACAAATAAACAAATGGAAACGGGCCTGATGGCCGAGGGTGCCACAGGTTTTGGGTTCGAGTTCCGTGTTCCGAGCCATGGATGTTTGTAGTAGTTCGGAATCCACTTTAAGCCATAGGGCCAGGTCTAATATGACTGCAGAGCGTATGGCTGACAACGCTACCCCATAAAAAGTCACGGTGCTAAGTCAGACTTCTAACCACGGGTACTCCATCACAACAAAGGATGCTCATCCTCCCATGAGACCACATTGGTAAACAACAACATCTAGACCATGTTGTTGTCTACCAATTAGGATAAGAAACAACCCAAATGGAAACAAAATATCCATCAACGTTTTGGAGAATAAAATTTTTATTTACAATTAAATAATTTGTATAGAGAGAAAATGTCAGTTAGTTATCCAAAAAAGCTTTTTTAAGAATTAAGTAGCTTCGAACATATTTTTCCAGTTGAATACTCTTAGTTTAAAGGAAATAAAGTTTTTCAATTTATAGGAATTACTTAATCTAAATTACTGTCATTAGTGCTAGAACTAGTAATTTAGCTGTATTTTTATAATGTAAGTTGAGAACAATTTGTGTATCGGAATTGGTTTTTATTTGAAGCAAGAGAAATCATTCTTAACAGTTAGTTTTCTGAAGACACATTAGAATGTTGAATACTTCAAAATGAATAATGTTAATAATAAGTTGGAAGAGTGTACAACACATATAAGCATTAATTATTATTATTTCTATAATTAGTGATATTATTAACTATTATCAATAGATATATAATCTCATTATTTTTTCCGTTGTCTTCATATTTTTTGTTATTTATAATTTTTATTACAACCATGTTTCAAACTATAAAAGAGAATCTTGGCTATACGAAGTACAATATAGTTATAAGTTGTTTTGTGGTGAAATAGTTATGATACAAATTAAAAACACAGATTTGGTTTTGGTTTGTCGATCAAATGTCATTTTGTGCACACTTTAGGCTAATTAGACCGAGACCTACAGTTTAACGGGGTTTCCGAACCATTCACACACATCCATGCCACCGCCAGGATTCGAACCTGAAGTTGATGGTACCAAAAGTCGGCCACTTGAGCATCAGGTCGCAAACACAGAAGGTGTAAGAAGTATGATCAGTGGTAAATTCATTGTATCACATATAATTTTGAATATAACCATAAAAGTTTAATATATCTTCTAAAATATGTAAGCACTAAAATTCAAAAATGTATAATTATGTAAAAAAAGTAATGCAAAAAATAATGTAATGTAAAAAAGTAAGCAATTCTTATTTTAGAAGTTTTTATGCAAATTAGAAAATTCGTTTATTTGTAACTTACCGAAAGGAATATTTTCATGAAAGAAAGTAATGTTTGCAAACTGTACGTTGTTTTCATAAAATTTAATATTAGCCAAGGCATTCCAATCAGTTTACGAAAGGATCATTATTTACACCTAGAACTAGTTCACAACACTAAAAATACAATAATTTACATATTCGCAGCTCTTGTCGAGTGAATATAGGTTTGTTTTTGTGAAATGTAATAGTTATTTTTATTAGATTTTAATGACTTGAAGACCGGAGACGGGAATGCAGTTTTGTATTTTTTTTAACAGCTGGAAACGGATGAATGAAATTCATGTCATTTGCAGAGATGTCAACCAAAACGGAATATATTAACCGTATTTTGTAAACAGCATTTTTTCAAAATAGTAGCCTCTGCTTGCATATTTTGCTATATTGTAAGGCAAAAAAATTTTTTAAATATTTTTTTCAAAATAGTAGCCTTTTCATGCATATTTTGCTATATTGTAAGGCAAAAAGATTTTTTTAAATATTTTTTCAAAATAGTAGCCTCTTTATGCATATTTTGCTATATTTTAAGGCAAAAAGATTTTTTAATATTTTTTCAAAATAGTAGCCTGTTCATGCATATTTTGCTATATTGTAAGGCGAAAAAAAAATTTTTAATATTTTTTCAAAATAGTATCCTTTTCTTGCATATTTTGCTATATTGTAAGGCAAAAAAATTTTTTAAATATTTTTTCAAAATAGTAGCCTTTCCATGCATATTTTGCTTATATTGTAAGGCAAAAATTTTTTTTAATTTTTTTTTTCAAAATAGTAGCCTTTCCATGCATATTTTGCTATATTGTAAGCCAAAAAAATTTTTTTAAATATTTTTTCAAAATAGTAGCCTCTTCATACATATTTTGCTATATTGTAAGGTAAAAAAAAAATGTCTTTAATATTTTTTTCAAAATAGTAGCCTCTTCATGCATATTTTGCTATATTGTAAGGCAAACAATTTTAATATTTACAAAAAAGTATACTGGAATTTAGGCTATATACCTTTCACTGTATACCATCTTCACTATGTTAAGTTAGCATATGCTCGTAGCATCAAAGATATACTTTCTCTAAACGGTAGAACACTGTTAAAAGCTACATTTTATTAATAGCACACATGCGTACGCATTTACTGTATCAAAGATGTACCAGTTACGGAAAAATATTTAATTAAATGTTAATTAATGTTTAATGTTAATAACATTAATCAAAATTTAATAACAATAATTAATGTTATTAATTAACATTAACATTGAATAACAATAATTAACATTAGCATTAATTATTTTAGTTAACGTTATTAATTAGTTAATGTTAATTATTTTAGTTCATTAGTTAATGTTAATTATTTTTAGTTAATTAGTTGATGTTATTTTAGTTAATTAGTTAATTATTATAGTTAATTAGTTAATGTTATTAATTATTTTTAGTTAATTAGTTGATGTTATTTTAGTTAATTAGTTAATTATTTTTAGTTAATTAGTTGATGTTATTTTAGTTAATTAGTTAATGTTATTAATTATTTTTAGTTAATTAGTTGATGTTATTTTAGTTAATTAGTTAATTATTATAGTTAATTAGTTAATGTTATTAATTATTTATTGTTAATTATGATTAGTTATGATAAGTTAATGTTAATTATTTTAGTTAATTAGTTAGTTAATAATAATTATTTTTAGTTAATTAGTTGTTGTTGTTGTTGTTGTTGCTTATCCCCTTGATTTAGAATCCTAAACCAAGTCCAGTAGATCATGCTGCATCAATAGTTCGTAAACTGTCCTCCCCTCATTCAACAGTTACCTCACAGTGGCACCAATACAATCTATGAGATGAGAGGGAGACGCGATGGTCGAACAATGACAAAGGGCATATGTCTTCTCATCTCCATTGAAGGTCAAACTCTTAATGTGGCCAGTCCTTAGTCTAGCTAAAACCGTCTGAGCAGGTCTAGGACAGGAGCACTGTATGGACATACCAGGATATTTAGCGGCGTACCATGCATGAATTGGTGGCGACCTCCAAGAGGTATTCACTCTGGCTAAAGTCATGGAATGAACCTCTGAAGCTAACAGATTGGAAGAAGAAGCTTTGGGAAGTTCGCAACCTTGGCTGCTCGAGCAGATCAGCAATTTCATTTCCGTAGATGCCCACATGGGAGGGAATCCACTGCAAGCACACCGATCCGATCTGGTCCAAAACAGCTAGTTTGGAAACTATATCCTGCCCCAATTTGTCCAAGATGCTTGGCCAATTTTTCAAATACTGTATTGAGCTCTTACTATCAGTAGTTATATTAGTATATTAGTTAATGTTATATTATGATCTACTTTGAAGGCCTATAAAATTAAACACTGTTATTATACGTATAATAACCCACTTCATTTAACTTTCTGGCTCTCAATATATATTTGCTGTAGTTAATAGACTTCACGTCTCACTTATGTATACCACGAACAACACTCCGACGGGTGATGAAGGAAGGACTTTAAACATTCTCACCATGAAACCTAACTATCGAAACGAGATGTTTATATATGCTGTTTAAAATACTATCGGGTGTTTTTGATTCTAAAGCAGTGACTGCAACGAACACTGGCAGTGGATTTGAACTGGTGCCCTCTTGCACATTGGCTGCTCATGTTACTAGTTGGCTATTTTTCTTCTTCAATGGAGTAACAGCCCCATGGTGGGCCAAGGCCGTCCGCCGATTGGCAGATTCCGAAACATGAGATGTTTTCTTTTTACGGGACAGGGTTGTCAGACCTACGTCTAACAGCCATATTTGAACGGAACCTACACTTTAAAGTGGATTCCGAACCACTACAAACAACCATGGCACCGCCGGGACTTGAACCTGAAGGCACTAGTCCCTTGACTATTAGTCAAGCATTACAATTTTTTAACATATTATTGGAAGATTTGAATGAATTATTTCAGACTAACAATTTCATTACTATGAATATATGTTTCATTGCATTTGCATTTGAAATATTAGTTATTATTATTGTTTTAAGGTGTAAAATTACAAAACTTATACGTAATTAAAGTTTAATAAATTTCAAATAATTTTCTATGGTAGAATTACATTTGGTGTTGTTGAAAATTCCTGGCATTTAGTAAGACTTAATTTTGACAGTGTTAATTTGATTAATTTAATTAAAAAAATAATGAATTTAAAAATATAAATCTTATTAATCCAATCAAAGTGGTAAAAGTGAATACAGCTTCCACAACGAAACTTCGAACAAATACATTTTTCACAAATAAGAAACTGGTTGAAATTTGAATTATTGATAAATTATAATATATTAAAAGATTTAGCCATATAAGTTGTCACAACAAATAAATAGAGATCATCACAAACATATAGATCATTCATAAAATCATCATCATTCATAAAGATCATTCATTTTTTACTACTCATTAAAAAATGTTCATTCTCTATCTGGATCATTCATCATAATAAAATATACTAGATCATTCATAATAATAAAATATACTAGATCATTCATAAATTAAAATCTCTATACAAAACAAGAGATTTCTATGCATGTTTGCATTTCCTTAAACTTAAGAAACAATAAAACTTCGTAGATTAATTTTTTCTGAGCTTATTATTTTTATTTAATCTAGTGCGTAGCCAAAAATCAAGAAAAATTCCTTTTTATTTTTTAATTAAATAGACACCTTATTTCCTTAATTATTAAAATTCGCTTCCAACTATTTAATTCGCCAGACTCGGGGCAATGTGCGTAGCTAGTCTGCAAGAAGACTGTGGTTCGAATCCGCTGGAGGCATTGTTGTTGTCATTGCTTTCAAAAACGAGGAGACTCAATGTCGATTGTGACAGGATGTGTAAAAAGCTGCTGTAATCAATACTCAGGCTGCTTGATGGAAGTTTTCCGGATTTTTTCTATACGACACGTAAATGAAAGACAACTCCTCCAAAAGTGCTCCTGGACGGCACATGCATTGTTTTAAAAGTCTAATGTGTTGTTTTAAAATTTCTATTTAAATTAAAATGGTTAGTTTTTAAAAGTTTTTAGATTGTGTTCTTTTTTAATCTATTTTTTTGTGTCAAATGTTCTATTACATACTAATGTACTGTCATCCCGTCTTCACCCGTCGGTGGACTGTTCGTGAGATACATAAATGTCACATGAGGTCCACCGATGTTAGACAAAGTAGAAGACCTATTTAGTTCCAAAATCGTCTGCAAAAAAAATCTTCAAATAGGAAATAATGCCATGGCTCTTAACGCGTTCTTATTCCTCTTTATGATTCAAAATTCGATTTAAATATATTTTTCTTATTCTTTCATTTTTTCATCAATAAATAATTCGTAAACATTAGAAAACGAAGTTATAAAAATTCTATTCTAATTAAAATGGTTCGTTTTTAAAGATTCTTTTGAATGTGTTCTTTTTTTTAATCCATTTTTATTTGTGTCAAATGTTCTATTACATTCTAATGCATAAGATTGCTGAATCAATACTTTTTAAAAATATTAATACTCAATTTGGCTTCAAAAAAACCCCTTTCTATCACACATCAATTACTGAGGGTTTTCAAAGCAAATATTTCCAGGGTGGAGTATTTCTTGACATTCAGAAAGCATTCGACTGAGTTTGGATTGCCGGATTACTATATAAATTTGGATTATGACCAGTCTCTAAAAGATACTGGCAGAAAGAAACAGTAATTATACACTCAAGCATGTATTGGTGCATAACATACTAGCATTCACTGAAGCTCGAACTAGCATACACTCAAGCATGTATTTGTGCATAACATTAACATACTCTCGAAGCTTGAATACTCGAACTAACATACACTCGAAGCTCGAATACTCGAACTAACATACCCTCGAAGCTCGAATACTCGAACTAACATACACTCGAAGCTCGAATACTCGAACTAACATACACTCGAAACTCGAACTAACATACACTCGAAACTCGAACTAACATACACTCGACTCGAACTAACATACACTCGAAACTCGAACTAACATACACTCGAAACTCGAACTAACATACACTCGAAACTCGAACTAACATACACTCAAGCATCTATTTGTACATAACATACTAGCATTCGCTCGAATACTCGAACTAACATACACTCAAGCATGTATTTGCGCGAATTGTTTTATGGTTTATGACAAAAAAAAATTCGTCCAACAAAAACATAATATGAATAAAAAATAAGAAAAAGAAAAGAATACATTACGGCATACAAAACAAAAGTTTGAGTGTATTTCTTATTGAGAATAGGACATTACTTTTACATTTTATCCATAAATATAAGCTTAAAAATAAAATTAAAAAAAGCTATTTCATAAAATACTTATTCGAACAAGAAATAAATTCATATACTTATCTGCTTAAAATGAATGATTGATATGTAGGTCAACGAAGAAAATAATATTAAAAACTATTTTTAATTTCTACAAAAGAGGAAAAAGCATTTATGTTTCAATAAATTAGATGCATTGCCATTTCTAGTCGTGTAACTAAAAAGGGGTCGACAGATACATAGATTAAAGAAGCAAATTAGAATTAATAGGGCTTTATAATGTAGGCTACGATGTCGATTTTAGCTAATTCCTGGGGGTGTCGGTTCTGGCATTTAATTCAAATAGCAAATGCCACTATTCGCAATTTACTGGAATATAGAGCTCCTATTTTTATCTCATCCAGCCATAGCCACTTCCAAACACTTTAGATCAACTTAAACTGTAGGTCCCGGTCTAATTAGCCCGAAGTGTGAACAAAATGATCGTAGAGC
>BPLQ01003483.1:0-52500 GCA_021605075.1 Caerostris darwini | reverse complement strand
ATAGTTATTCAAAGTACTTTTTATGTGCCCAAGAGATGTAAACTAAACTTTTTTTTTCTAAATTTTTCTTCTAGATTTTAAACGGCAGTATGTATATAAATGTATTTATTACACCCCAACCACAATGGAAGATTTTTCTTCCAGATTGACTATAATGTATTTTTGTTATTTATTTGATAAATCATATACATTTCATGCATATGTATTAAATTTGTTATCACCGAAAGAAATAAAAAAATGCGTTCGATGACAATTTTTAATCAACACAACTTTACTTTTAATTACTTCGTGATAATTCTACTTGGTAATCAAGACTTGCTTTATATATACTAAAATTACTTGAAGTTAAATAATGATAAGTGAAGTTGTCTTTCGCTTTTTTTATACATTTAATATTAGAATAAATTGCGTCAACATGCGTTTCGTTTCAATTTTTCATCTATTAAAAATTTAGAATTCATGGAAGAAAACCTCAATTGCTACAGAACAGCAGTAAACATCATTAATGATAGAAATTGAAGCATGGATTAGTAGTAAACTCTTTTAAGAGAGTATGTTTAATAAGTGACGATTTTACACAATGTAATTTTCGTAATCGACGAATGACTTTACAAATACTTAGATCATTGACGTGTATTTTATATAATGAATATTTTTAACTGCAATGGTAAACAAGTACAAAGATTATACCGAGACAGCTTTTATAAAAAAAAAAATAGTGCATACTTATAAAATTTTTGAGCTATTGTATAAAAATAGAGCTTCTCCATAGCGTATTGCTAGTCATGCAAATAGCATAAAAGACAAGCATGACAAAATGCACTCTATATACGTATAACGATAGTTTAGATTTATGCCAAAAAGTAATAAATGCTATAGCCTGTTCAATATAATGAATTCTTTACCAGAATATGCTATAACTTATGCAATTGTGAGTAAGAACACATTTTGAACTAGACTATTCGAAATGTGTTACTATTTTATCTAACTTTTAATCATTATTATAGGGTGTATTAGAGTTTAAAACTTTGTTCGGTAACTTTTGCAGTTATGAATAAAAAAAAATTCTAGTAAAATCTGTTCAGTCATCTATTTCATTTATCACGCTTCAGTTTCGGCCACCACCTCATATGCAAAAAAAAAATTACTATGTTGAAAGTTTGTCCCCATCTTGTATTACATAATAACCAACAACGAAAATAAATGCTACCAAATTAAATTTGAATATCTGCGTATTAAAATTGCTTTTTATTAAAAATTTGAATTGGATTTTCAATCTCTCTTGTAAGTTTTGAAAGCTTCTTCTATTCTTTCTGAAGCTGTTAAAATAGTCTCGCGAGCACCTTCCCATGCATGAGGTCCTTGGAGACGATACAGATAAGAAGTACAAGGTCCAAACATACAAGTGAAGTACAATTTCGGATCCGTGAAGGCCATTTTCCAAAAATTAGGTTTAGCTCCAATTTCGCTGTATATCTCATCCATGTAGGGTATATACATGACTTCAACCATGTGTCTCAAAGAAGGCACAAACTGATCATTCTTCTGTTTCAGTCGCATTTGGATTTCTTGATCCATCTCGCTTTGAGGTGGGAGTTGTACATTCCCTTTCATCAATTGCGCAAACCATCGACTCTGGGCTTCTGATATTGGGAATAATGCTCCTAAGGGTTGGGCTAGACCAATGAAAGCTAAAGATGTATGCTCCAGTTGTGATGGAAAGACTAATTTGTAGAGATTCAATTCATTTTCGCTAATCTGTAAAAAAGAAATGTGATTACTGATCATATGGCAAAAACTGCTAAGATATATTTTATTGATTAAAATAAAGACTAGTACTTATGGCCATGGAATTAAAAAAAATCTGTTGTAAAACTTCTGGCATGTTAGTTAGATATAAATTTGTCATTTTTAATTTTTTAATGGCGCATATATTAGCTAACTTAATATAATGATCGAATTAAAATAGTTAAGCACTTTAGTTAATAATAAGATTTTAGTCTAATTACCTTTTAGTTAATAATAATAATAAGTTGACAACATAAATCAATTTCGTGCAGAAAATAATTAACAGGCAGGTATTTTAATTATTCATAAATAGGCAAACAATTTTAATTTCACGGATATTTTTGCCGGTTATTTGTTATAGAACATGTTTTTAATTTAAAGATATTTCAATTTATTATAATTTTAATTTAAAAATATTTTAAAGAATGTGTTTGTTTTAATTTTCAATATATTTTTTTTCAATATGTTTTACGTATAGATTTATGTATAGTTTTAAAAAACATTATATATTTAATTCATTATTTCAGTTAAATCTTTTGCTTTCGCACCTTAAGCAAAAAAAGTTTAGTTTTACCTTCAGAATATCATCAGGTAGGAATGGAAACTTTATTTCATATCCAGTTGCCAAAACTACCGCATCTATTTCAGCAACATCATCTTCGCCTTCAAATATGACTCCATTCTTTGTAAATTCTTCAACATCTTGCTTTAAAGTCACTAGTCCACTCAAGATACAATTGGGTAAAGCATCATTGATTGTAATATGCGCTGATAAGACTCTGTGTTTTGGTTTAAGTCCAAATCTGGCATGATGGAATTTGAAATTCAATAAAAATTCTAGAGCCGTATCTGTTAAATGTAAAGGGTCATACTCTCTTAAAACTTTAAAAAATCTTTTGTAAGAATATGTCATATGGAATTCCATTGGGTCCTAATCTTGAAAATATCCAACTTCCTTTGCGAGTGCTCAAGTACACCTATAAAGAAAGAGATAAATTAGTTTCTATGCTGGAAGAAACAATTTTAAAATTAATTTACTAATTCATATTCGAAATACTTCAAGCTGATATTAATCAGCAATAACTATTTATACTACGTCTACAACAAAATGCTGTTACTTAATATTATTGTAATCTTTATATTTCTCGAAGTTTGTGATTGTTCGCCTATGCATGATCTCAATTTACATCCAAATTTCATTAAAATTGGCAGCGATAATTCTAAAATTAAGCCTAAATCAACTGGAAAATTTCGAAATTGAATCAAAATTCGTTAAGAAACTATTCAATTAGGTTCTCCATCAAGCTGCATAGCCCAAAATTAGCCTCCATCAAGATAATTAGCCCAAAGTGTGCACAAAATGACAGTAAAGTGACAAACCAAACCAATCTACGTCAATTTGGTGACTTTTTATGGTTGGCGAATTTTTCATGGTTGACGTTCTATTTTAAGCTGTTGTATTGTTCATAGATAGGCAGACATAAAGTAAATAAAACAATAATTGATGAATTGTAACCATCTAAAATTTTATTTAATAACTAAGAAAACATCTGCATTGCCACTTTACCATTAAAAATACTCCGGTTTAATCATTGACTTCTGTATTCCCGAAGAAGTAGCCAATGTTGCTACCCGAAGTATATTGTCAATTCCTTAATTTACGGCAGTTCACTTCAATGTGCTAAACTAGACGTCTTCATTCCAAGGATACCCTTGATAGCATTCAATGCGCTATTCGAATTTAAAAAATGACAATTTCCTATAAGACTTGTTTTTGCTATGTCTATATAAAAAATCTCAAGGATAATCACATAAACTGCTGGGATTGATTTGAGATCTGACCACTTTAGCCATGGTCAGTGATCTATGGCAATGTCTAGAATTCGAGTGGAAAAAATTTATATGGTATTGCAAACGATGGGAAAACATACTATCAGGCTCTAACTGATAAATAAATATGACGTACAATTCTGAAATACTTTTGCTAATTAAAATAAAAATCGCATCTTAAATCCAAACATTTTCGAATAATATATATAATTGTAACCCTTAATATTTATGCAACATTAAGCAAAGAACCTGTTGATTCATTATCCACACTGAAATGTATTTTACTGATATACATGCTAACAATGAAAAATGAAAAAAGAGCTTATATATGCAAATTACCTTTTTATTTAAGAGTTAATAAGTTTTATTTTCTCAAGCCGACAATATAGGCTAGTCTATAATTAATATTAAATAATAGTAAAATAACTAGATAGATTCAATGAAAGATCTGTTTAATTTTCATAAAGAAAAGTGAGTAATTTTGGTAAAAAATCGTATAGATTCCTAAAAGCTTCAGATTCCTGCAGATTCTGCCATCCACCCTTTGATGTTTGAGTAGATTTAGAGTGGCATGGATGTTTGTTAATGGTTCGGAATCCGCTTTAAACTGTAGGTGCCGGTCCAATTAGCCCAAAGTGTGCACAGAATGACCGTAGAGACAAGCCAAGCCAAGCCAAACCAAACCTCCGATTTAGATTCGAACTACTAAAGTTATAACTAAATCAAGCTTCCTTTAATTTCTTGAATCTTATTGAACTAAATCGGTGACCCAGATACTTTTGAAGCCTACTAGCTACATATACACATTGTACTTTAGCCACGGGTAGCACAAAAAATACACCTTGGCAATTATTTAGCGAATGTATTTAGTCCTATCACGAATAGTGTGGAATGGCAAACATTAGATTTAACTGCGGAAACGGACTAATCGATTACTTGTGAGGAATGCTAGACGGATATACATTGCTCAAAGCCACTTTGAAAGAAAAATTTACACTAGTTAAGTTGTGGAATTTTTTTTCATCTAATTATTCTTTAAATATCGTGTCATTTAAAATTTTAATGATTAAAAATTAAAATTCTTGTCATTGCAATTAAATTCCATCCTAGATGGCCTTTTCGTCCCTATGACGCCGATCTTTTTGAATCCGTCTTGATTGACCTAATTTGACTTGGCCGCTTGACAGTTTTTAACACTATCGGTGGTCTGACGACATTTCATTTCTTTAATTATCATATTATATTATTTATTATAAATAATATAGCATAATAAAATTTTAAAAAATTGTGATATTGCATAAATTTATAAGGTTTTTTAGTATTTTTGTGCTTGGTTACTACAAAAATCGATCCAAAATTATTTATTGAATGATTCTTATTCATAGATTTATTTTAAAACCATGTCTAAAAAGATTTGTTCACAGGTTTCAGCCCTTTTAATGTATTATTTAGCAAAAGTCATATTTACTTTGCTTAACGTAGTTTATGGGAACATGTTTCTGGTAGTAAATGTCGTAAAAATAATTATGTTTATGGCGTTTCGGTATTTAAACAATGGACATTAGTGATAAAAAATCTGATCTAGTCTGCAATAAAATAGAAAATATTTTTCAATATTTAAATGTTTACTTTTTTATTATAGTAAAGCTTGTTTATATTCCATGTTTTAAAAATTATATTATATATTCCATGTTTCATCAAAATAATCTTTCGTAGACAACACTAATTATATTTAAGTATAATGAACATATGAGGAGGTCTGCGATCTGTGCATCTATGAGCTGAATGTATTAATATGATGTATAACAATGAAGTATTTACTTTTATGAATAACTCCACATTTTTATAGAGTTAATAATAGTGATAATATTTAGTCTTTTAATTTAAAAGTACTGTAATGGACAAATTTTGTTGTGTTTGTATAAATATAGATTCGAATCTTCTTATTGATTTAACCTTTTAAACTTCCTCTTCCTTTTGTTTTCTAAATACTTAAAATTTTTTTTTTGAGACTAAATAAAAATAGCATGTTAAGAAAAAGGATTGTGATACTTCAAAATTAAATTGATTCATTTTATTATTAAAAGTACAGTATTGAAAACAAAAAAATTAAAATAACTTTAAAAGAATTAAATAATTAAAATAAAAAATTTATTTTAATTATTTTTATAATTATTTAATTTTTTTAATTTAATTTATTTTTTAATTATTTAATTAAATTAAAAAATTTAAATAATTAAAAAAATTTAGATTAAGTTAAAAAAATTATATAATTAAAAATAATTAAAAATTAATTTAAAAAATTAAATTAAATTAAAAATTAAAATTAAATAAAAATAAATTAATTTTAAAAATTAATTAAATTTAAAAAAATTAAATTCATTAAAACAAGTGACTACTAAAGAGAATATAAATAGAATATGGACAACAGACTTTGTAGAGAAGGTCATTTCTGCCCTTTTTGAAGAATGGAATGTTTTATAGAATTAAAACGAAGGATTTGGATGCAAATTTTTAATCAATTTTATTAATTATAACAAATTTATCAGCTTTTTTCATTTAATAAATAATTCTCAATCCTCTTATTTGAATAATTCAAAGTTTTGCATTATATCAATCGGCATTGAGAAAAATCTTAATTCTTTGCAATCTCTCATAAAACAATTATCCTAAAATTTACCTTAATGTCATAGACATGAGTATAAAAAATATTTTATTAAATCATTTTCATTATCTTATTTTTATACTGAAATTAGAAGATAAATATGTACGTAGAAACGAATAGCCATTATTTAATAAAATTTATCCAGGAAGTCATTAAAAAAAAAATGACTACTAAAATGAATACAAATAGAATATGGACAACAGACTTTGTAGAGAAAGATATTTTGCCATTTTTTAAAATGTGTTTTCAAACACTTAACCTGATGACTACCTTTTGGTGAGACAGATATATAACAGATTTACGCGATGCTGGCCTACTATACCTAAATTATATCACTTCAATTTCCAATTACCAACCCAGGATAAACATTTAAAGATTAGCTCTTTCCACTCTTTCTGTAAAGCAAATGAGAAACTTTTAACCTACATTTATTGTGCCCATCCTAAAGAAGTACCATATCCTGGAGGTGGCATGAATGTTTGTCTGTGGTTTAGAATCCACTTAACTGTTGGTCTGTTTAGCCCTCGTGTGCACAAGATGACCGTAGAGCGACAAAACCAAACTAAAGAATTACAAACTTTCGAGTCTGTCAAATTTTAACCTAGCTCCCACTATCTGTTAACTCAATGTGCTGTTCATCAGATTGATCCAAGTTTTTCAATATTATAAATTTTATAAGTCTTTGAAATTAATGTCATTGTAAAATAATGAGATAATATATTTTTATAATACTGTTAGTAACATCTAGTGATATTAATAACAAGTAAAGTGCTTATTCTTCTTAAAAACTAATTAACTGACCTTTTTGGAAACTTTACTTATTTCCACTGCTGCATCTACTGCCGAGTTTCCTATTCCAATCACCAATACAGATTTATCCTCAAATCCTTCGGCCGTTTTCAAAGAATGGGTATGTACCTTCTTGCCTTCAAATTGATTTAATCCTTTAAATTTTGGAATCAATGGATAGATATGATGTCCAACACATGCCATAACGCCATCAAATATATCATCGAATTCTCTGTTTTTATCGAGATCCATTATCGTAAGTTTCCATCGTCCTGTAGTTTCATAATCTTCAGATTTTTCAACTTTCTTCACTTCATGCTTGTAGACGATATGCTTCAAAAGATCAAATTTCTCAGCATACATCTTAAAATATTCGACCATGAAAGTATTGTGCATGAAATTAGAAAACTCTTTAGGTGGTGGAAAATCGCTGTAAGCGCTCATTTCTTTGCTGGTATTTATAACTGTTGATTTCATGACTGATGGTCTGCCATCCAAATCATCTGAATGAAATCGCCAAAGACCACCAAAAGTATCGTATTTTTCGTAGCAGACTACATCAAGATCTTCCTCCTTGCAAGCTTTGATGGCAGTTAGGCCACTCGAACCACCTCCAATGACGCAAATTTTCTTTTTGGCTGCAATTAAAATATATTTCATTATAATATATTTTTAAATAATTTCATAGTATGCTTTTTTATAGCATTACTAATTTTCAAATTAAATAAAACTCATTAAAAAAACCGGGATAAAGTTTTATGCTTAGAAGATTTACCCCTCACCAGTTTAAAATAGTAAAAATGTGTTACTGAAGAATTCTGAGAATTAATCTTATTTCTCATACGCAATAATCCGCAAATATTTTTCAAAAATAAAAAATCTTAGCCTTCTAAAATTTTGTATTGGATATATAAGTTTCTTTACGAGTACTTTTTTTAAAAAAAAACTTTCTTCGTAAACAGTGGAATAGAGACTTTAATCTTTTTAATTTTTTCGATTAAAAATACGTTTTCCAATTACGACATAATTTAATTGATATGTCTCACTCATGATATCAGTAGTGCACTTGTTTTTTTTTTTTTTTTGCATACGACACGCAAATGTGGATTACTCATGAAAGTTCTCCCAGAAGGCAATGTCTTCCAAGTAGACATTTGTTCGATGAACTGTTGATGACATGCATTAGTGAAACACGATATCCACTGATGTAAAAGTGGTAGCTCACGCTAACTAGAGTATAAACTGATGATAGTTTCCTTTTGATAGTAATGTTAACGATGGTTTTCAAGAATGGGAGATAATTGCACTTGGTTGATTCGAGACTGTTGCAATAATTTCCATCAGACTACCTTGTTGGAGTTTCCTTCTGTATTTATTTTTCCAGTACGAAATTCAAATACCAAATATAAGCTTGAAAATTATCCGAGTAGGCATTCCTAACTGCTTTTTTTAACACAAGAGTCGACTTTATTGGCTACCAAGCCATTGGAAATCTTTTGTCCGTTACGTATTTCATGGGATTGCCAAACACATGTTCAATTTCAAAATTATGCTCAATAAAGTAGCTATAATTGTTTCCTGGATAATATTCGAAATGTACATGACTATTCCAATCAACTAATAATTGTCAACAATATATTTTTAGGCATGGATATTAGAGCATTAATTAATTAATTGAAATCATTTTAATAATAACATTAGCATTTTTGATCTGATGGCCGAAGGACTGGCGCTCGGTGCCATAGGTTTCGGGTGCCATGGATGTTTATATTGGTTAGGAATCCACTTTAAGCCGTAGGTCCCGATCTAATATGACTGTAGAGCGTTCGGTGTAGGTCTGACAACTCTATCCCGTAAAAAGTCAGCGTCACGGAGCCAAGTCACACTTCTACCTACGGGTGCTCCATCACGATAAAGCGGTCTGGTGGCCATGTAGCTAGAGCTCTGGCCTTTGGTACCACATGCTTCAGGTTCGAATCCTGGCGGGGGCATAGATGTTTGTTAGTGGTTCGAATCCACTTTAAAATCGTAGGTCCCGGTCTGCTTAGCCTTCGTGTATACAAAATGACCGTAGAGCGACAAACTAAACCAAACAATCGCAACAGTAGCTGCACCCCCAACCTTTCCCTGCTTCGCATGGGTTCTTGGACTTGGTCTAGATTTTGCTGCCTACCAACTGGGATAAGAAACAACACATTTGCGTTTGGTTAATAAATAAATAAATAAATATATATGCAGATTAATTGATTTATTAAATCAATGTATTATTAAGCAATTATCAATGCATTATTCTTTATTCACTTTTTATATTTTTTTTACTTATTATTGTAGTGTATCATTGTATCACTTATCATAGTATTACTTTTTAAAAACTTTTTTGTAGTCCACAGACACAGTAAATAACTGGATGCTTTAGCAGAACCAGTAGCTTTTATAGAGATACATTTTGTGAAATACAGTATCTACTTTTTCAGTTTTGTGGTAGACATCAGTGGTTAATGACGGGACAGTTACGAAATTAAAAGAATAAGCATAAAAAATAGATAAAAACATGAATTTTGCAGCTTTTTTTTTTCATTTACAGCAATAAAAAAATTGATAATATGTAATTGTTAAAAAACAAGATTGGACATATATGAAACAAGAAAATTACAATTCATTATATTAATTTTTATTTTATACGATTACCAATTTTAAGTTTAAAGTTTAATAATATTCGTAACTTTTAATAAAAGCACATCTTATAATTTAAATATTTGCACTTTTAAAAAATTATTTTATTCAGTTACTAGTAGAAAAAATATTTATTGTTCACTACATTTCAATTTTTATAATTCAAAATTTTCTTGTTCTGGAATTAATATATGTAAAATTGTTAGCAGTTAATGTTTTTTTTTTAATATTTCATAGCAGTAACAAAATACAATCATTTAAGTGTTTAATATGGATTCCATCAGTTAAACACCTAATTTTTTTTTCTTATCATTGAATATTCTTTCTAAATCAAGTGCACAAAGTTCACTAAGCAATTTTATCCTTTTTTTCTAATCTTATCCATTATTTTATTGGTATCCGTTATCTTTCAAGATAACAATAAAATAATGGATAAGATTAGAAAAAATTTATTATAGTTTTATTATAATTATATAATTTTTTTTCAGGGAGGAATATTTAAAGTGAAGAAAAAAGGTTTTTATACCTTATTAAATTAAATTTATTTTTTAATGTTACCAATTCAGTGAACCGGAAAATTCGTAAAACAGTACAGATAAAAAAAAATGTTCACATTTGTTTCCCTAATAGTAAGTTATGAATGAAAACATTTCGTGCATTCGAAACACGTCGGTTCTTTAAGTACTCCACAAACTTAGCGAATGGCACAACTTTTGCAGTTGCATCTTAAAGGAAAATCTAAGATTACAATATTTGCTAAATATCTTTACATATATAATTCTTCTGTACATGTGTTTGTCACTGAACTCATCCTAAACGTCCTGACCGATTTTGATGAAATTTTGTCTGTGTGTTTGAGTGGGTCTCTTGATGGTTTGGATTATCAATTAGACCCGGTAGGTGGCGCTGTAATCGGGTTCTTCAGTACGTGTGATGGTCACTGCACTCCTAAACGGCTGGGCCTATTTTGACGATATTTTTTGTGTGTGTTAGTATAAAAACATTCTACATGTTTTGTCAATCTTCTTTGTTGTAAGTTGTCACCAGATGGTGCTGCAATATGTCAACTTCTATATCGTTCAACCAATCACTATGAAAATCGGTAATAATATGTATTCGAGTATGGAAAAAAGTTCTTGCTATTCACTTTATTGTTACTTGCCACCAGATGGTGCTGTAGCACTTCATCTTATATACCGTTCAAATGATATCCATGAAAATTAGTATTCACATATATTGGAACCTGGAGAATATATTCGCGATATGTAATTTTCTACAATGCCTCCCCCCTTTTTTTTTTTTTTTTTTTGGCAGGACAACGTATAACGGGTTCTGCTAGTGTATATATTAACATAAGAGTTGTTTTTAATTTTACAACAAATTTCACAAAAAGATTAAAATGTTTTAATTAAAATATTTTTTAATATTGTATAAATTAAATGTATACAAATAGATCAGTGCCCACGAAGAAGTTAACATACACTTAAATTTTCACCTGGTATATATATTTTCTTTTCGGAAGTTAATGTTACGAAAGCCTTATTTTTATCACAAAAAATGTTGAATACAAATAATATTTAATATTGTAATCTCGGTATTTAATGCCATAAACGATAGCTAAACAATGCTAATACTATTTAAGGGTTACTAAAAATAGACGCTTAAAGGGGAAGATTTATTTGGTAAAAGGTTTTTAAATGCATTTCTGAAGAATTTATTGGAAAGATGTTTTTTTTTTCTTTCATTTAGTGAAATATTTTAATTTGAGATACATAACATAAAAGTGAAGAAACTATTTATATTTATCAAAGCTTGTGCAACAACTATTTTGAACATAATTATTTAATACTAAAATACAGAAAGTTTAAAGATTACAACACTTTGTAAAAATCGTGAAAAGAAATGTGCATTTTTTATTTTTCTTTAAATTATATTAGGTTAAATAAAAACATTTCCAGTTAGAAAATTAACTTAATATTGACAGAATATTGAAATGTGAGAATTTTTTTAAATCAATGTACACCAAAACTTAAAAACGAATTGCACCAAAGATTAAGAAGCGAATTGCACCAAAGATTAAGAAACGAATTGCACCAAAGATTAAGAAACGAATTGCACCAAAGATTAAGAAACGAATTGCACCAAAGATTAAGAAACGAATTGCACCAAAGATTAAGAAACGGATTGCACCAAAGATTAAGAAACAAATTTCGCCAAAGATTAAGAAACGAATTTCGCCAAAGATTAAGAAACGAATTTCGCCAAAGATTAAGAAACGAATTTCGCCAAAGATTAAGAAACGAATTTCGCCAAAGATTAAGAAACGAATTTCGCCAAAGATTAAGAAACGAATTTCGCCAAAGATTAAGAAACGAATTTCGCCAAAGATTGAGACAAATTGCGCCAACGAAGAGTAAGAAACAAAGTTTGAAATATTTCCAACAGTCTACTAAATGCAATACATTTTTTCATCTAAATTATCACATTCTTATTTATATTAAACTACGCTAAATAGATAATAAAAAATACCTTCAATTTATTATTTTGTTATTAACAAAAGAAATATCTAAAAAAGAGAACTTACTTTCAACGTCCATCTTGCAAGTTAATGTACTTTAAAGTATTTAATAAATGGAAAATGTGAAGATATTTCAGTCTGGCAACTGATACGAATATAAAGAGTTAGATACGCGAGTTATACGTTTATATCTGATAACAGCAAATCATTTTCAATTTTTTCAATAGGTACTTTGATTTTAAAAAATAGCATCATAGTGGCTTAAGTCTCGTATCGCTTCCTGTTTTTTAAATTAAAATAAAAGCAATATCAATAAGATTATAAACTATGTCATGAAAGTAAAATTGCTATACTAGCAGTTTTTTATCTATGGAATTGCATTTGTTAATAAGTAATTTGATCCTTGTAGAAATTTTTTATATTTAAGCAGATGTTTCTTTTTTTCATTTATAATATAATTTTTGAATTTAAATGCAAAATTGCTTTGAAATTTTACAAAAATACTAGTTAAAGTTTGAATTTTCTATAAAAGTTAATATCGGCCAACAAATAAAGATGTTCAATATTTACCACAAAATCCCTTCAGTATATGAGTTCTCAATAAAAAAATGCAAATAAAGAACTTAATATTATAAATAAGTTTTATTAGTTTATTTGAAACTGGTAAAACTTATTTTTTTTAAACAAAAAAAAATGTATTAATTATGTTAAAATTTAATACAATTTAATCATAAAATATTTTTATTTAACTGCAATTATTTTGTAATTAACTTTCGTTAGATTTACAGAAAATATTTTGGAACATGATATTGTATAACCCTTGTAACCGTATTGTAAGTATATATTTTGAAAATTGCTGTTGTATAACCCTTGTATAAGCTAAATTAAATCGCATATATTTAATTATAAAATTTGCAATTGTTAAAGAATTTTGAATATATTCAAGGCAGAATGTCAATGCATAATTAGACTAAAAATTGATTACAATCTGGATTTAAAGTTAATGAATCTTTTTTAAATGTTTATTTTTTCATATAATAGAAATATTTATGCATTAACATTTTTAAATATCATTATAATTTTTCTCAGTGGAACTAGAATTGTTTCTTTAGAATAACTTGTTCCTAATTATAAACAGTTATTTACTTCCCTCAAACTTGTTAATAAATATAAGATATAAATTGAATGAAAGTGAAAAAGCTGATCGGCAATTAAGGCAAAACCAATTTGGGAATTACTAATTCTATTTTCTGTTTAAAAGAATGTTCTTTAAGTAATAAATCTAAGGAAATAAATATCAATCTCTTTAATGCAAAAGCACTTTCTGCTTGCAGAAAGCACTTTTTTCATAAGCAACCCGCCAAGTTCATAGAAAAGTCGCTTCTTTTAGACAACAATGAAGCGCATTATCACACACTGTGAAGAAGTTTCTGATGAAATAAATGTTTTACCACAGATCTTAACTCTGATACTGAGCATAGAAAGCAATCTACTAAGAAATTTATAGAACAGTTAAATTTACTACCAACTTATTTAAATATATAATTGATTCCCAAAATTCGCAGCGTGCTTTTTTTATATGAAAAGTTATTTTAATGCCAAACAAGAATTTTTAATTAGGAAACTAGTAATGCTTTACTTATGTAGGCAATTCATCTTTTCTCATAAATGAAAACAAATAATTGTTTTTACTTATTCATGAATAGAATTCACATAAAGGAGACCTGCTAAAAAAAATTGAATGCGCAAAATGACTACATAATATTTATTAGCATATCCTTTAGTTCTTATTCAGTTGTCCTTTCGTTGTTGTATAGAATTTATCAAATTGCAGCAAACTGATAAGGTTACATAGTTTAAGCAATGTGCATTTCCTTTTTCATTAGGCAGTATAGATTTGAAATGTTCTTTAAAAAGTCATGTGATGTTCATATGTGGCTTTTTCAATATACATATTATAAACAATTAAATTAAGAGACTATAGTTTTGAGCTGTTATTAACAATTATACATAAATCATTCTTTTAATATTAACTATATCTTTTAATATTAACTATATGCACTTATAATATTAACTATATGCACTTATAATATTAACTATATGCTTGATTTATTTTACTCGTTGTAATGCGAATTTTGATATCAATCTCAGTTTAGCAGGCCTATCCTTCACATTTGTCTTCTATACATCAATATCTCTGATTCAAGATTCCATCAGTAAAGACATAATACTATGCCATTTGTACTACTAACATATACTTCAAAATTTATCACTTGTCCGTCTCCATGCTTTACGGTTGAAATGAAACATTTTGTACATCAAGCAGTATTCGTCTTTCACCCACACCCACATTACACAACGCCTGCAATTGATAACAAAAGTGAACTAACTTTCATCACTGAAAATAACCTCATTCCAAAATTCTTTGAGCTTTAAAAACAATTCTTTAAAATTCTACACCCCAGATGCAGCCCTTAGGTTGTTGGTAATTTATGTACGAACCTTTATTTTTAATACACTTGAAAAATCTATCTTCTATTCATGTGGGAAGTTTTCTCATGAAGGGGACCTTCTGTCGTTACAATATCACTTAAATAAACCAAAATCCAAGCACTAGTCCATTTTTTCGACTAATGGATGGACTTTTTCCAAAGATGTACTATGACCACTTGTCCATTTATGAAAATTATACTATGGAATGCTATTTCCACACTATGAAATAGCATTCCATAGTTTTCCAAAGATGTTGCCAAACCCATGATTTTCGGTGGTAATGCTCAAAGAGTTTAATTTTTCGTGAACAATCAGGTATCTACTTCCACAAGTAAGCTCTGAAAAGTAGGAAGTTCATATGTACAAATCCTGTTCTTCAATCAGGAGTAACATAAATAATTATTAATATTTGGTTTTTTTTTATTTCTAATGGCAGATTATGAAGAGTTACAGCAAAAAAAAGAACAACGAAAGAAAAAAAAACTGACAACAAAATAATACAACAAAACATGCTCAAACAGAGTTCATTAATCTAACAAAAATGCCAAGTTGCAGCCACTTAAAAAGTGTTACCAGGTGCACCACGGGGAGGTAGAATCTTCTGCGCACCCATAATTAGTAACATAGTAACATATTTAATTCAACTTTTTTTTAATTTTAAAATATCACTCAACTATTTGTATTCTTTTATTTCTTTGATTCACCGATTGTGATTATGTATTGTCTTTGTATTTCGTATATTTTACATTCTCATTATTTTGAAGTTATCTCGAAATTATTATTTTTTTTTTTTGGATCACATTCTACCCTATAATGAAATGCAAGTCTAATTTTATACAGAAAATTTAGCTCTTTCTTTTCAATATTATCTTCTTTTTTATTATGTTGAAAATCTGACACAGTAGATCTGTCTTTCGATACACCTTTCTAAAGCCGCTATCTCTTAAAATCCCTTTTTCATATTACATTCAGAATAAATCAAAAATCTAAATTTGCTCTCAAAGATACTTAATGGTTTTAGTTAATAAATAAGATACAGAACAACAAAAATATTCAAAATAAAAATTTAAAAATCACAAGGGCCTATTGTAGACTAAAAAATTGTTGAAATAAACAATATTTAATTCAGTTGAAAAATAAAGTTTTAAACAGTTTGCGAAACATTTGAAAATTCCATATTTTAAATGGGGCTATATTTTGAAAAAATGCTAGCCTATAGCAGACTGTATTTTGCAAAAATGCTAGCCTATAGCAGACTGTATTTTACAAAAATGCTAGGCAGACTGTATTTTACAAAAATGCTAGGCAGACTGTATTTTACAAAAATGCTAGCCTATAGCAGACTGTATTTTGCAAAAATGCTAGCCTATAGCAGACTGTATTTTGTAAAAATGCTAGCCTATAGCAGACTGTATTTTGCAAAAATGCTAGCCTATAGCAGACTGTATTTTGCAAAAATGCTAGCCTATAGCAGACTGTATTTTTGCAAAAATGCTAGCCTATAGCAGACTGTATTTTTGCAAAAATGCTAGCCTATAGCAGACTGTATTTTGCAAAAATGCTAGCCTATAGCAGACTGTATTTTGCAAAAATGCTAGCCTATAGCAGACTGTATTTTGCAAAAATGCTAGCCTATAGCAGACTGTATTTTGCAAAAATTAAATAACTGTTTTCTTCGCTAGGCAAAAAATAGATATAATTATGTAGATCAAATAATATCTTTCAAAAACTCAGTTACACCACTTTGGCTTTAATTTCGTATTTAGAAAGTAACTTCCGCTTTGCTAACGTTATCTTCCTCACATGACTTAATAACTTTACTCAATTCCTTTTTGAACTATGACAGAGCTTTTCACGCTTGTTACTAGTTGGCTGCAAAGTCCATTTTTCTTACAGTTGATAAGTTCCAAATTTTATATTCATTCAGTAGATCTGAATTGCATGCTTCAAAAGGATAGCTTGCATTTTTCTTCTGGGATTTTAATGATAAAGTAATTGTGATTTAATTTTATTGGAGTATTTATTTAAGTTTCAGTAAGTACAAATGAGATTTTTAAATAAACTGCTTGTTTTCTTAATAATTTTATTTTTACTAACTCTAATGTTTTTTTTATTCTTGGAAAATTTAGCAAATTTCCACTTCATTTTCAGCTAGTATTTTGTTATAATATACTTATTTAACTGTAATGTATTTCAGAATATAAACGCTAAATCAGAATTTTAAACTATATTACCTAAATATTAATTTTGTTAACTTCTTAAGAGCAGACTTTTAATATTAGGCAATAAGCATTTATAAGAGACGCGTGTTAACAATATTTCTTCAGTGCAATTATTTCACTTAAGAAAACGGAACAGTTTGTTATTTGAACATGTTGTTTAGTAAATATAGTAGCAATAAAATTATATATATAATTTTATCTTGTATCCAGGATAGGACATTATTCACAAAGAATCTGTTCTTCCAGTAATATACAATAAAACAATAATTATATTCTATAGTAATATACAATAAAACATTCAATAAAAAATATTTCTAATATTTAAATTTTCATTTTTTATTAAAAGTAAACTGTGTCATGTTCTCTGTTTTAATCTTTCGTTAGAAAATGTAAATCTTTCAAAAACTAATTACCAATTATATTTTATGTGATAAGGCGGACAGCTGTCTGTGCATGTATGTCCAAATTCATATTTTAAACTCATTTTTCTTTAAGGTAAATCTTTAACAAACAATATTATGATATTCCATTCCATTAATATTCCAGTTTTAGTTATTATATTTTCATTTTTAGAGAGAGAAAAAATATGTGCAGATTATAATCATACTCTTTCTGGAAAAAAAGACCTACAGTATATATTCCAAATATTTTATTTGTATAATCTACTTTAGATTTTGAAAAATTAAAAGATAAGATTAATTTGTTATCTAAGAGAGTTAATTTAAAAAAGAGCAAGAGTTTTTTAAAACAAAGTAAAAACTATATAAAAGGTAATTAAAAAAACACGCCTACAAACCCATATATATTGGACATACTTTTTTAGTTGAAAAATTCAAATATTTTTTTATATAAATTCACAAATTTTTAACGTTTATGTTTAAAGTAAATTATTAATGAACCAGGAATTATATCAAAATAATTATCAAATGTTCATTACAAAAATAAAAATATCAATTAAATATTTCATTTTGACTTTAAACGGAATGTTTTACCTCTTTTAAATTTAAATCGCCTTTTATTGTTTGTAATTAAGTATTATTATTATTTTTATTAAGTCACATTTTATTGTTTAACAATTTTTGATAAAAAGAAAATATTACAGTGAAAAGCAATGTATTATTTTACTCTACAATGTTTTTAAAATGCTTAATACAGTTATTTCATTTATGCTTAAAATATTTTCCCTTATGTAGTAATATAATATACAGATATTAATTATCTGATCATTATTTGACAACTGCATTGTAAAAAATAGCGAAGAAAAAGAAAAAATGTATTAATTTTTTTTTAAGAAATGAAATGACATTTAATACATAAAAGGAATAAAGAATTTAATGGTTGATCTAAAATCATATTTTTCGATGCTTCGAAGAGTATGGATTTCTTTAACTCACCTTTTAATTAATGAACCATATCTTTTACTTTTTATTCTCTTGAATTACATTGTATTTCTTACTTCATAGTGAAAACTGTTATTCTTTTTCACAGAAATGACTCAACCCAAGAAAATCGCCATAATAGGTGCAGGGCCTAGCGGTCTTACAGCCATAAAAAGTTGCAAAGAAGAAGGCTTCTTGCCTGTATGCTTTGAAAGAAATGGTGATCCTGGAGGACTATGGCGATACCATGATGAAGATATTGAGGGAGTTGCGTCTGTGATGAAGACAACAATCATTAATACGAGTAAAGAACTGAGTGCTTTCAGTGATTTTCCTCCTCCAAAAGAATATCCAAATTTCATGCACAACAGCAAGATGTTTGATTACTTCATGTTATACGCTGAAACGTTTAACCTTTTGAGACATATCAGGTAAATCGTGTTTAATTTAAGTTCATAATTTCTATAGTTTCATGTTTTTATGTTGATTTGTAAAAGAAGGTATTGGCATATATTTCTTTTTGTATGGCTAATCAAAATCTTTTATAAATCTTACCAGCAAAAACGTTAAAATGCGATTAAAGACTTACTGCTTTACTATAAAAAAACCTATTTAATTTTTTTCAATAAATAGATTCTCGAATAAATTCTTTTCAAATCGTTTAAGGTATGTTGGGAATGGATTACGACCACTCATAAACGTAATTTTTTTTTCTCCAGAAAGAATTCTAATGTTTAAGACTTATGTATGATTTCAAAATTTTTTGCACTGTATTGTTATGATTTCAGTTTCGATGGCAATCCACTAATAAAAAATTAGTTTAAGTTATTTTTGGGAAAGTAAATAGGCTATTGGGGACAAATTGTAAAACTTGCTTTAGCAAGACTATCTGCGTAATCATTGCCATGATATTCTGCATATACTTTTATCTAAAGCAATTGGATTAAGTCATTGCTTAAGAACTTTAACTGAAGTTTTCTGGTCATTGGATGAAGGGGTTTAGGATAAATATAATAATAATTTGATAAATTTGACTGTTTGCCTATCCAAATGGATACTTGATTATTTAGTGTTTCCAAAATCTTCAAGACATTTTTGATGCGAAAACGTTCAGCTTGTAAGACAGTTCTTTTTGGAAAGTTTTCTCTTCCATTCGTCAATTAATTTGTTATATTTAAAACAGCAAAATGCGCTGTTATAAGTCACTGATAAAGACATAGAGATCTTTGCGCCTATCCAACATGATGCCTGTCCTGACCATCACACCTCCGTTGTCATAGTGATGGTTGTCATAGTGATTTTTTGGAGGTTGCAAGACACATCATGGGTCCCTGGGTCTCTCGAGACGAATAAATGTGGAGAATTAGTGTTAAGCTGAACTCATCAATGAATAGCACCACTGAGCTCTGATTCCAAGTCAATGTTCTATGTTAAATTGAGCTCGGGATTGAATGCAACGCAAACAAGTCTTCTTTCAAACTGAACTCTTTTGTGTAGCCTTTTGAAAACAGTAATCTTTAAAGTTGGGGTTCCTGTGGCCACATGAGGTTCACATGAAAGCTGAGAAGCCATTGAACATTTATTACACCTAGCTGTCCTGAAAAAATGTCAATCTTCATTAGCCTGCGGGCGGCCTGACGGCCAATTGACTAGAGCTCTGTCCTTTAGTACCACAGTCTGCAGGTTCGAATTCTGGCGTTGGCATGGATGTTTGTTAGGGATTCTAAATCCACTTCAAACTGCAGGTCCCTGTCTGTTTAGCCCTCGTGGGCACAGGATGATCGTAGAGCGAAAAACCAAACCAATCATTAGCCTTTGGGGCTGTTGGACGACCTTGTCCAGACTTTACTAATTCAGTATTTTTAACCTGCATTCATAAATTGGACACTACACTAGACGACACATTTCAGTCTCTATCAACCTGCATTTGCCTCCAGTCTCTGCAATTTATCGGCTCATTCCAGCACTTAAACTTTGCTGGTTACTCATTTTAACTATCGATGAAATTTAAAAGTGAAATGTTGGAAAATAGCCAAGCAACTAATAGAAGTGTATGAACGAAAACGGATATCGCCTTGTTAGCTTCTAAACCTTATTCATTTGCACCAACCACAAGCAAGTATACTCTTACGTATTCGACAATAGAGATTTGTTTTGGCGATAGCCAGTCAACATGTTTCTAAGCATAAGATTACTTGCAGATTGTTAGATGAAAATTATTTGGTTGGTGAAAAGTAGAAAAATGTTGTTACGATTGATGCAAAATGGATAGATAGTATTTGCCTATCTGTAATAGAAAAAGATCGATTTACTATCAAAAAGAGGAGAAAAAGAGCTAAAATGTTGGTTCAGGAAAAACAAGGGAAGTTTTGCTCAAGATTTTATGATTATTACTGAATTCTCTTATAATGAATACTTAAAATCAGGAAGTAGAAAAAAATGTCAAAATTAATTCAAATTACTATTAGAAATATATTTTAATACTTTATTTTATTTATTTACTTTACATACACACTTTTTATTTATTTACAAAGAAGGCATTTTATCACCTTTATTCAAAAATCTTTACTTTGTTAAGCTCCGTCAAGATAAGGTTACCTCTACATCTACTGCTCTATAATTGGAAAAAATGATAAATGGAAACGGAATTGAGGTTATTCCATTTAAATGCAGACCATCCAAATTTCACGATGCGTCTCCTATAGATTATTGTGTAGCTGGATTTTTAAAATAAGATCCTTATAAATGATATTCCAAAACATTGGATGTTCTCTTGAAGACTGTGGTTTAGGCGGGGAAATAAATCAACCTTGATATTTTAAGAAAAGCTCTTTGTCATTATACTCGTATAATTTCTTCTTCTCCATTGGGCAGTCTGATGGCCAATTGGCTAGCGCTCTGGTCTTTGGTACTCCCGGCTTTAGTCTCGAATCCTGGCGGTGGCATGGATTTTGTGAGTGGTTCGGAATCCACGTTAAATTGTAGGTTCCAGCCTAATTAGCCGAAAGTACGAAAACATGACCGTAGAGCGACAAACCTAGCGTAATCTAACCTTTCAATTTGTAAATCAAAATATAATTTGTTCAACAAAGGTAATGATGGTGTAATTTTAATGGCCAGCAGCATATTTTTTATTTTGTAATTCAGCATTGAATAGAGGAATTAAACTGTATGAAAATAAGAAATTTGCTGAAACGTAATTTACTATTATTTATTTCTAAATTAGAAGAATAGGTTTCATATTATTCGGAAAAATTTGTTTATTTGCATTACTAAAGTAATTTAATCCTCTGAGAAACTATAGGTTGTTAAGATATTTTATAATTAACACAACAGAAAAAAGACATTTTAAAAATAATTTAAAATATTTTTATCGATTGATCAATTCAAATAAAAAAAGGCATTTTCTAGAAATCTATGAATCCTTTAAAAGAAAAATATATTTTCTCATGCAAATTCTTTGCCGTAATGGTTCAAAATAAAGTTAGCAATAGAAATTGCATCTTTGAGTAGTTAAGCTGTAATATACAGTAATAAAATAAAATTAATAAAATTAGGTTAAGAAATTTATTCAGGCATTTGTTAGATTTATAGAATTAAAAGAATTCTTGTAACATTTTTTCAGTCTAAGAAATTATATAATTATATACTTCATATAATTTTCAAAACTGTAAATTTAAAAAAAAAAAACGTACTAATTTTAAGTACTTGCGAACATCTACTAAACATGTATTTTATGATTATCTCACGATGAATAAGCTATTCTAACCAATGTTTGAATAGCTTAGATATGAATAGATATGAAGAACTTTCGAAATTTTGATTTCATGCGCGTCAACTTCCTTATGTCAGCAATAATATAAAAGGCAAGCAATTTTAGATATTTTTCAATACAATTGATGAACTTTGGATAAATCAAAGGTCAAAAACACTAACTGCAAGTTTAATGTTGATCATTATGCATAGGATGTTTTATTAAATGGCTCCTGTATTAAATTTAGAACTCTATATTGTTTAAGAATTTAAATGTTATTAAAAAGAATTTATTTACGATTTATTTTTGTTTGAAATTTATGTAATTTTTATTAATAAACTACCAACTTTTCAAAAATCTTATTTCTTTTTTAAAAGATTTTTTTTGGTTTCAATTTTAAAATTGATAAATTTTTCTTTGGTGAAAAAATATGTAGTATTTTAAGAATTCTATTCCTGCAGTGTCATTTTGCAATTAACTTTTAATATCTAATACCTGTTAAAAATAGTCTTTTTTCTTTCAGATCAATATTAAATTGTATAATTTACTTTTCTCTTTTCATAAAATTTCCTAAACTTCCCACCAAAATGATTTTTGAATATTAGATTATCTATTTTTTTACAGTTATTGTTAATTCTACTTATTGGTAAACGTTTTTATTTTAACCTTCAACTTGCAAGAGTTCAAAATTTGGAATTTTTGTTCTCTGGGGGGGAAAACTCCATTGAAACCCATTCTATGTAGTGCTCAAATAACTTCAACGGTTCAACGTTAACTGCAATGGTTCTCAGACTGTGATGCACGATGCATTTTCTACAAAAAAAATTATCTAAAATAAAAAAATTAACAAAATATAAACCTTTTGTCGAGTGCAAGCTTTAACTATCCACATTACTACTACTACTTTACAATTTAATACTACTTAATACTTGGATACTACTTTACAATTTAAATTTACTACTTATGTTTTAAATAGGCATGGGTTGTCAATTGTAAATACGATTTTCTGCAAAGTTCTGTGATTTTGTACAACTCTCAACAAAAATCATAACTTTCATTTTACATACAGCTGTTGTTTATTTTGTTATATACATACAGTTGTTTATTTTGTTATATTTATGTATATATATTTCATAAAATTACATATAACTCTCTTAAATGAATGCAATAATTTTTTAATATAAAGATAAATTGGCCATGTGATTATTAAACATTTTTTTCACGCTTTTTTACACACTTTATAAAGAATATTACTACTATTTATAGGAGACTTTATTATTAACTGTTGAATGACTTTAATAAGGTAAATATGAATGTCAATACAAATATGTTCGAATCGTACAATACAAATATTGTCATTGAAAATCAACACATACATGTTAATGCAGTAATAAATTTGCAAACTTTTAACAACTATGCCTTAGTATCAAACAAAAGGATCTTTCAACTGTATCTATCTTTAAGGAAAGCAAATTTATCTTAAAGGAGGAAAGTAAATGTCTTTCAAAGAAAACAAATTTTAAAAAAATATTTTTTTTTCATATTTAAAGTAAAAACTAACTGAATGTGTAATTGAAGTTTCAAAATATTTTGTACATTTACATTTCATATCTTATTTAAATTTTGTAGCAAACTTAAAAGGCGAATCAATATTTTTTCTTTTCAAGCTTTATATCACAGATATATTTTCTCTGTAATGTTGAAATACGTCGGAAATTTTTAAGTTTTTTTTTTTTTAATTTTAACAATAAATTTATTACATTGAATATTTATAAGTATTTTAAATTCTATAAATTATTTTAAATTATAGTAGATTAATAAACGTTATCGACCATGTAAGTTAAATATGTGAAACAAATATTTTACATATCATTAAAATACTATGAACACAATTTAAGAAAATCTTAAAATATTTGCTGTTTAAACGTAATTATTTTTGAGTAAACAATTCTATATTTAAATAAAATTCGAAAAAAAAACTTTTTGAATTACCTTTTCTCATCTTATATTTTTAGTAATACCTTATAAATAAGAAATTTCTTGTATTTTAACCAGAGATGAGGAGACTCGCAATCGAGAGGAGTCTGTTTAAAAATCCAACTCACTACTCTTTATCGAAAAAAAAAATTATTTTTCTAGAAATCTTAAATTTGAATGTTAATGAGGCAATTTGAATGTTTCCTTCACCGATTCGATCAATAACAAAAACAATTACTTTCTTAACAGCATAGTGCTAAGAATTTAAAGTACTACTTATAAAAAAGACTATCTTGAATAAACAATGAAAGATAATCTTTTAGAATATAATCTATTATAAAAAAAATGTAATGTATTATGAACAGAGAATTAGTTGTGCTTAAAATGTACAATTTCCTTTTTCCTTGTCTTAAACTATTCCATCAAAGTTTGGTACTTGTTAATTTAATACTGTTATGTTTATACAATACATATTTTTTGTAAAAAATTTAAAGTACAAGAATGTCTTTAAACTCAAATATTACATCTTTAAAATTGTCAAATACTTGCATCTATAAAAACAGTTTTTCATAATAGAATTCAACATAAGTCATTGAAATTATTTCTCAAATTCTTCTAAATTCATGAATAAGCTTACCATCATAAACTTATTAATAATTTGTATAAATTGATGTAAAATTCAAGTCTACGAAGAAAATATTGAGTAACAAACAACATGAAAAAAAAAAAAACCAATTTAAATCTTTTAAATTGGTTTTAAAGTCCATTTTATTATGTAAATGAAACTGCTTTATGAAAACATTTACTGAATACTGAAAAATATGTATTGTGGAAATTTAAAACTATTGAAGTTTAATTTTAAAAATAAAGGTATAAAATCGTGATTCAAGAATGTAGTCAAAATTATACATCTTTATTGTAAAAAATGACCTTTTATTCCATTAATTAACTTTTTATTGTAATACTAGTACTTAACTTAATTGTAGTACTAGTACTTACTAAGTTGTACATCTGTTTAACACTTGATCGTAACTTTAAGTGTTATTAAATATATTAGAGCACTTATTTAAAGCTGCAATTTTGTCTTATGTAGGTTTAAAGCCTGTTATATGAACAGGTTTTAAACCAATTTTTTTCATTCATTTATTATAAATGTTATGAATCAATAAAATTTAAATTTTAATACGAATAATGTTATCACTTATTGTTCTGTCTGTATCTAAAATGTTCGAAATGAATCACTGATATTTATGTTGTTAATATATGGACAAATATTGTTATATGGACCTATAGCGCTGGTATTGATGTTTAATATTGTATATAATGCTTTCTATACGCAAATTTTTAATCAAACTGCTTTACGTAATCGTTTGTTTTAGATATCATTTAGAAGTTACCAAAGTAGAACCATCAAAAGATTATGACACCAATGGACGATGGATAGTGACTCTAAAAAGCACCCAGACAGAAGCAATCTCCAGAGAAGAATTTGATGGCGTTATGATTTGCATTGGACATCATGTCTATCCTAATATCCCTACATTTCCTGGACAACAAAAGTTTAAAGGTACCATATTGCATACCCACAGTGTCAAGAGCTGTGAAAGATTTAGTGACCAAAAAGTTGTGGTGGTTGGAATAGGAAATTCTGGCGTTGATGCTGCTGTTGATTGCGGTTTCGTTGCCAAACAAGTAAGTGATCTTTTTATTAGTTATCACAATGAATGTATTAATCTATGTTGCTTTATATATAGTTTTATTAATGTAAATAAAAGTTTACATATAGATGATGGTATATCTAAATTACGAAGTTTTTTTATTTATCCGACTTCTGATTATTTATCCGAGTAATGATTATGAAGCAATAGCAGATTTGAAGATATTACAATGCATATCAATAGCTTTTTTTATAATTTATTCATTAAAATTGTTTTGTTCTCATTCAAGAATATACCTATAATAATCCAAGAACTACATAAGTTCGCACCAACTAATCCTAACATTAGTTTTATACAAAAGGAAAATGTATATCATCATTAAAAATGTCGAAACCTTTCTGAGAGAACAATCGCCATTAAGTACCGCAATAAAAAAAACAAGTAATATAAAAAAAAAAATTTTAAGTCAATTCCTACTTTTTTTTCACTATATTGCAGAAAGTCCTTTATAAATAATTTTCATTCATTTTTTTTTAAGTTATCTGGTGCCATCTATTGGCAGACATATGCAACTTAAATCTAAAAAAAAAAAACTCTAATTAATTAAATTTAATTAATGAATTATTTGAAAAAACTGTATTAACATCAAGTGTCATCCACTACAAGCTCAAAAAAAATGTATCTGAACTTGAGTGGATGAATAAAAAGTATTTTATTAACGATTGAAAATTTGAACAATATATAATATATATAGGGAGAGTGTAAGCTAATAGAAGGAATTGAATAAAAATGACTTTTAAAAAATTTCGAAACATTTCAACAATTGTTTAAGCCCTACTAATCGTAAAAACAATGGGTCATTATGCCTTGTTTATTGTAATAGTTTTCCCTTAAAAAATTATTTTAAGTACAGAATATTAGAACTTAATTTCAGAATATTTAGCTGAAAGTTTATTCGTTAAAAAATATTTTGTCCATACAGCATAAAAAAATATTTCAATCAACGAAATATTCAAACATAACCAATAACAAAGTAGACCAGAGACCTAATCTTTTTATTTTCGAAATAGAAAATAAATTAAATCAAACTTGAGAAATTAATTTCGAACTTTTATTTTGAAACAGAAATATTTTTAATACCCATGGAATTAAATCTTTTGATGACGCTTGATACTAGAAATGTATTTCTTAAGTTTGGTTAAATCTTATTTATATTTTGCGTATAAAAAAACTGAACCTCTGTTATGTTCCAATCATAGCTCTGTTATAGCTGTATTTTACATGATCCTCATGGTTTTTCTTTTTTTAAGGAAAATCATTACTATAAACACGACATAATGGCCCATTGTTTTTAAGATTAGTAGGGTTTAAACAATTGTTGAAATGTTTTTAAATTTCTTTTATTTTTTATTGTGGTTTTTAGTGGAGATTGCATGTGTGCTATGAATGAAACACTATATATGCTTGAAACAATATATATGAATGAAACACTATATATGCTTGAAACAATATATATGAATGAAACACTATATATGCTTGAAACAATATATATGAATGAAACACTATATATGCTTGAAACAATATATATGAATGAAACACTATATATGCTTGAAACACTATATATGCTTGAAACAATATATATGAAACAATATATATGAATGAAACACTATATATGCTTGAAACAATATATATGAATGAAACAATATATGAATGAAACAATATATATGCTTGAAACAAACATATATGAATGAAACAATATGCTTGAATGAAACACTATATATGCTTGAATGAAATATATATGAATAAACACTATATATGCTTGAAACAATATATATGAATGAAACACTATATATGCTATGAAACTATATATGAAAACAATATATATGAATGAAACACTATATATGCTTGAAACAATATATATATGAATGAAACAATATATATGAATGAAACACTATATATGCTTGAAACAATATATATGAATGAAACACTATATATGCTTGAAACAATATATATGAATGAAACACTATATATGCTTGAAACAATATATATGAATGAAACACTATATATGCTTGAAACAATATATATGAATGAAACACTATATATGCTTGAAACAATATATATTATTTGAATAAGTTAATTATTTGCATGAAGTTCTTCATTCTTCAATTAAGTTCATAAGTTCTTCTCGTTTTGAATATGGCAAATTTTTACTCTGAATCATATTCTGAAAAATGTGTTAAATTAACAAAATACTTAATATTACAAGTTAGAAAAACTGTTCAATTCATATCAATTAATTGATCCTGTTTAAATAATGATTTTTCCAAAAATTTAGTGGTAAGTTATAAATATTAATTATAAATTTCAATTTATCGATTTTATGAAAAATTAGTTAGTGAAATAAAAATTGTTTTTTTTTTTTTCAAATTGATACAGAAAGGACTTTAAAAAAAAATAGATTGTTAAAGCGGAATGAAATTTAGAGTATATCGGAAAATAATTGATATATCTGAACTACAAGAAGAATTAATTTGTGGAAAACATTTTCAAAAATATACAAACTTAGTAACTTTTCTTACTATTATCCACCGATGGATTAAGTTGCTGCCTTTTGTCAATCATCTGTTAAATCTGACACTAAGTTATTGATGGGCGGGGGGAAACTTTTTTTTCCTGATAATAATCAAGACTAGTGTGTGTTACAGAATGAAATATGCTATGCATGGTTTCTGTACTTAATTAGCCATTTAGTTGTGTGTTGCTATTGCAATTTCATGTAAAGGTAATTAAAGAGTTTTCCAACAAGACTGATGTAAGTAACCAACCACTACAAGTCCTGTTTTTTATTTATCATCCGAGTCAAATGAAAAGAATTTTAAGCTAAGTACGACAAATAAACAAATGTATAAAGAACGAAGTGCAATATATATAATGTCACAGCACAAATTTTTATCGAAGTGGATCAACTTCAGATGTACTGTAGAACCTCTTTAAGTCGAATCTCGATAAATCGAAAACCTCCACAACTCGAAAAAAAAATTTTTGTTCCCCCTTCCCTTCAAGCCCCAAAACCTCCATTACTCGAAATTTCAACCCTCTATAAGTCGAAATAATTGGTCAATCCCCACAAGCCAATTTGGTATATATTTTCCCTCCGTAACTCGAAAAAAAAATTGACCTCTGCATCTCGAACATTAGCAATGTTTGATTTTAAAATCTTTTTTACAACCTTTACAACTCGATCATTTCAAACTAATTACCTCTCTAGCTCGAAGAAAAACAAGTTACTAACTTTAAGGATTTGCCGACAATGCACGTCATTGTTTCCTAGAAAACAATGTATGAGTATATAGTAACCAATTCTATGAAATAGCAACTCGGAAGAAAAAGAATTTTCTGCTCTTTATAGCTTAGATAATGCTATAGATAGAGAACGATCGAATTGTCTAAAACAAAAACAATCTTTTTTAATTTTAAGGTTGTTTCGGAATTATTTTTATTTTTGATTGTAGTACATAATGTAATTTTTAAATTGCAAATAAACATGTTTATTACCTCTGTAAGTTGAATTTTTATTTATTTTATCTCTCTAACTCAAAATAAGTTAGAAAGAATCATCTAAACCTCTACAAGTCGAATATTTCCTTACAAAAACCGCGTAAGTCGAAAACTCTAACTCGAATTATTTGTCGTCTCCCTTGAAGTTCGACTACTGTAATTGATAAGTAACAATAATGATTAAAAATTTGAAAATATGCAGGATTATTTCTTCCGATTATTACAATACAATAAACTTCATTGTACTAGTCATTAGTTTTTTTCGGCATCTATAGCTTTAATGTAAAAAAGAAACTGTAATTAAAAAATGTAACTACCTAATTTGAACTGCAAAATATTATTATATTATATATTATATTACCAGGTCATTATTACTGGATATTATATTATTATATTACTGGAAAATAAAATAATTTTCCAGTAATGCTTCTTAGATCTTAAGTTCAAATTAGATAATGCTTGGATATTTTTGTTGACACGTCTTCAACCTGTTGAGTCAGAGAACTAGAGGAGGAATACATTAATTTAAACTTCAAAATAAAACAAAAAGTATTTAATAATTGAATGTTATTGAATTTTAAAGAACATTTATTGAAAGTTTTTCACTTTTAAAATTAAAATAGCTAATAATATTACTAAAATTTAATTATTATTTCAGGTTTATTTGAGTACCAGAAGAGGATCTTGGATAATGTCACGCGTTGGAGACAACGGGAAACCTTATGATTTGGATTTCACTAGTCGTAAAAACATGATTCTAGAAAAATTCATCTCGTATGAAACTAAATCCAAGTTATTTGAGCAAAAACTCGATGAAAAGTTTGATCATGCTGCTTACAATCTAAAACCCAAGCATCGATTTTTCAGCGCACATCCAACTTTGAATGATGCTTTACCCAACTGTATTCTCAGCGGTAGAGTGATCGTAAAAGGCGATATAGACAGATTTGAAGAAAATGGAGTTGTATTTGCTGGAGAAAACACGGTTACCAAAGTTGATGCTGTGGTATTAGCTACTGGTTATAAAATTCAATTTCCGTTTCTTGACAGTAGCGTAGTATCAACCAAAGATAATCGTATTCATCTATACAAGTATGCTATTCCCCCAAACCTTAAATATCATAACTTGGCCTTCATTGGTTTAGTACAGCCATTGGGGCCTATTTTTCCAGTAGCAGAAATGCACTGTCGATGGTTTGCCCAAATATTATCAGGAAAGCTGAAATTGCCTAGCATAAAGCAAATGTTAAAAGATATTGAATGTAAAAATAAAGGAAATGAGAAGCGATATGTTGCCTCTACTAGACATACCATTCAAGTAGATTGGATACCATTCATGGACGAACTTTCATCAATGTTTGGAGCAAAGCCCAGTTTGCTAAAATTGGCAATAACTGATCCACGATTATTTTGGGCTTGCTTAAATGGGCCGTGTTTACCATACCAATATAGACTTCAAGGACCTCATACATGGCCTGGGGCAAGAGATGCAATTTTAACATGTGAAGAAAGAGTATATGCACCCTTGAATTCTAGTGGGATTAAGCCATGCCAACAAAAAGAAAGCTTCTTTTCGAGAAAAAAAGTCTTGTTGTTGTTGACTGTCAGTGCAGTGAGTGTAATGTACGGAAGAAAATATTTCGAAAAAAGTTTTAATTTGGAGGGCTTCAATTTTTCAAGTAATGTTTTTAGTTTGAAATTTTAACAATATCTTCAAAATATAAATATATAATATGGGAAATACATGGAAATAAATGAACATGGAAATTAATGATATATTATAATCTCTTATGAATATTAAAATCCCTAAAATTCAATTCAATGTTAAATTTAATGTGTATTAAGCTTTTAAATATTTTACAATGTTCCTAAAACGAAAAAAAAATGTATTTTATGAATTGGTCAAATTATATTAGAAGACTGCCTTTGAATGCATTCAGCATTTTAAAATAATGTTCATACATTTTTATGTCGTGCCAAAAGCAGAAACAATTGCTGTATCTAAGCAAAATATTTTAAAAATAAAGGTTATTTAAAGTGACTTTTGTTCTATTGTTCACATTATCTGAATTTTTTTATAGAAAAATGCGTTCTTGTACAAATTTTTATTATCTCGTCTTTTGCTGTGACTGCACATGGACATTTTTTATAACATCTAAATATTTTTGAGATTACTTATCAAACATAATAAGATTATGTTGTTAACTGACTAGTCTGTTTATATAAATACTAATGATAGCAAGACTAAAGATTTTATAAATATTATTTCTCTATATATAAAGCAAGAGGTTTGTGTGTTAGTCAGTTTCAAAAAGAATCTTTAAGAAAAGAAATAACCTTTTAAGTAAAATATGTTTCATTTTTTCTGATTCGTAGGCAAATATTACAAATATTTTTATTGCCACCAGATGGCCTCTATCATTTTTTTAAATGACAGTCGCCATCTGGCGGCTTCCTTATTATTAAAAACAATTAAGACATTATTACAGATTTAAATGCATTAGTTTTATATTTATAAACAATTTTAATTTTCCTTAAATATTTTAATAATTTTTTATTGAATAGATTTTCAAAATACTAGTTGAATTCAATATAACTTCAATATGAATTCAAGCTGTTAACTTTCTAAATTTGTTTACCGAAGGAATAGCCGTAACAATAAAGTTTTACTAATTATTTTCAATGATTTAAAAAACTTAACCAAAAATAAAATTGAGAATGTTAAATTTCTTTCGTAGAAATTTAATGTAATTTGGAAAACACATTAACAACAGTACTTTACAAATTAGACGCAAAAGGGAAAACAATATCCTTATTTTCTATCTTGGAAAATACACAAAATGGAAGCATACAAAAAGAATAGTATCTGGGTTTAATGTGAGATCAACTTTAATATAGAATGTGATCATCTCTATACAGCAACGATAGCGATGTTCCATACTCAAAATGCTTAAATTGTGTTTATGCAATCAATTAGCAGCAAACCCCATTGCTGTGTCAATGTAGTTAGTGGACATTAAATGTTTCAGAGAGTATGTGAAGTCAATACGCCTCCTTAGAACATTCCAAACGTGGTTAATCTGGTACAAACCAGGAGAACGACATTGCGCAGTAGTCTTCTTGCGAATATAATTCTGCACAAAAAGCAATCCTGCTCTGTGTAGTCTACTATAACCATTTTGTATGAAGAATTTGGTTTGTCGCGGTCATTTTTTGCACACTTTAGGCTAAGTAAATCGGCACCTACAGTTTAATGTGGATTCCGAACCAATAACAAACATCCATGCAACCGCCAGAATTCGAACATGAAGTACCAAAGGCCAGAGCACTGTCCAATTGGCCATCAGGCCGTTGTGTAAGATGGAGTAACCAACCGTATTTGGTTACCGTATATAACACAAAAAATTAAATATAAAAAATATATAAATTTAAATGAAATCATTAAAAAATATTTATTTTACTAGTGTGATATTTTTTTCTCCACTCTTTCACTTAGCTTTTGCAAATCGATCTTAATTTGGGTATTTGCGCATCGTAATTGATGTTGCAGGTTAACGTCCGTTATGTTTCAGCGTGTTTTGTGTTTGGTCAATTTCATTTTCAAAAAAAAGTGTAAACTAACAACAATAACACTGTGCCAAAAGCACTAACAACTTTTTGTGCCAGATTTCTCAAATTGGAAACGTAACTGCTATAAAAATCTATTTTTGATTTGTGTCAAAAATGTGTTTTCATTCAATATTGTATTGTAAGCCAACCAGTTCCATTTGGAGATATTCTGAGGCCAACTCGATTTCAATATCAAAGGGCGATGAATATATTTTAAAAATTTTGTTGTCTTTGCCTAACTCTAAATTACTGAATCGGTTTTCATAATCAGCTGTAAGTTTTCTTATTTCTTTTGCATATTTGATGTAATTTTGGGAACATGAATGCACAAATAATGTATTTTTTAATACATTGGTTTTCACTTCTTTGACCATTATAAAATATATTTTGTAAAGGTGTGATAAATCTCACGGGCAGCAAAAATATTCAAGTCGGACCGCGGGTCAGCCACCCCTGCTCTAGGGTTTCATCGATTGTACTTTTTAAAGATGATTATTTTTAAAAACTGCATTCTACAGTGTATGCATTGTGAAAGGCCTCACATTCAAACATCTTGTAGAAACAGATTGATTCTTGAATCAATCCGTTGCTACCAGGGTTCGGATTTAGATGAAAAGAGGCCCTAGGCACTTATGAGGCCCTTTCACCTCCCATTTTTAAGTTTGTAAATTACATGAGAGATAATAAAATACATCATTACTGTGATATAAATCACTATGTTATATAAAACATGTTGTGATGGGTACTAATCTTTATAAAAAATATGGTCTGGATAATAAATAAAAAACAAGAAGAGAACACTTATTTGGACATTTGTTTTCAGCACCATATACACTGAAGTGACAAAAGTCATGGGATACCTCTTAATATCGTGTCGGCCCTCCTTTCACCCGGCGAAGTGCAGCAACTCGACGTGGCATGGACTCAACAAGTCGATGGAAGTCTTCTGCAGGAATATTGAGCCATGCTGTCTCGATAGACGTCCATAATTGTGAAAGCGTTGATGGTGCAGGATTTTGGGCACGAACAGACCGCTCGATGATGTCCCATAAATGCTCGATGGGATTCATTGGAATTGTCCAGAATGTTCTTCAAACCAATCGCGAACAGTTGTGGCCCGGTGACATGGCGCATTGTCATCTATAAAAATCCCATCGTTGTTTGGGTACATGAAGTCCATGAATGGCTCCAAGTGATCTCCAAGTAGCTGAACATAAGCATTTCCAGTCAATGTTCGGTCCAGTCGCACCAGAGGACCAAGTCCATGCCATGAAAAAACAGCCCACACCATTACGGAGCCACCACCAGCTTGAACACTACCTTGCTGACAGTTTGGGTCCATGGCTTCGTGGGGTCTGCGCCACACTCGAACCCTACCATCAGCTCTTACCAACCGAAATCGTGACTCATCGGACCAGGCCACGGTTTTCCATTCATCTAGGGACCAACCGATATGCTCACGTGCCCACGAGAGTCGCTGCAAGCGATGTCGTTCTGTCAGTAAAGGCACTCGAGTCGGTCTTCTGCTGGAATAGCCCAAGAAAGCCAAATTTCTCCGCACAGTTCTAACAGACAAGTCCCTTCTACGTCCCACATTGATTTCTGCGGTTATTTGACGCAGTGTTGCTTGTCTGTTAGAATTTACGACTCTTTGCAGACGTCGCCGGTCTCGGTCGTTAAGTGCAGGCGGTCGACCACTGCGCTTTTCCATGGTGGGATGTTATGCCTGAAATTTCATATTCTCGGCACACTCTTGACACAGTGGATCTGGGAATGTTGAATTCCCTAACGATTTCCGAAATGGCATGACCCATGCGTCTAGCTCCAACTAACATTCCGCGTTCAAAGTCTGTTAATTAATGTCGTGCGGTCATGATCACGTCAAAACCTCTTCACACGAATAACTTGAACAGAAATGAAAGCTCTGCGAAAGCACTGCGCATTTATACCTGTTCTACGCGATGCTACTGCCATCTGAAAATTTGCATATTGCTATCCCATGACTTTTGTCACTTCAGTGTATAGTACTTGTAACAATAACTAATCAAACATAACACACAACATTTACAAAGAAACAAAATTCAAATAATAAAAATCTTTGACTACGAAAATAAAATATGCAATAAAAATTATCATATTTTCTATCAAATTAAATTAAATATATTCACTACATTGAAGATTAAAGCAAATTCAATTCAAATAAATTTATTTCATAATTTCTCCTTATTTTCGATTCAATGTTTTAGTGTTGACGGATTTTAGAATAGTGTAATTCTAATTTTTCTAACAATTTGAATGTAGGCCCCTCTCGATCTTGAGGCCATAGGCTGAAGCCTAGTTAGCCTATAGGAAAATCTGGGCCCTGGTTGCTACAAGATCCAAACTTTTTCTCCGAGCTCGCAATTCTTCAGATAAATAAAACCCGTTTTTGTCCACGAGTTCAATTACGTTAAAGAAAAGCAGTTTCACTAATCTGCATTCTGTAATCTATATGTTGTTTTTATGCTGAATTACTTTGGCCTTGGTACAGCACTATTGCGTAATTTATATGAAAATATAATTATTTTTAGCCGTGTAATCGCAATTTTTCTGGGTTTTCTTTAATGTTCGGAAATGAGCATGTTGTAGATTAGAAATAAATGGCTGTTTTAAAACGCAAATGATGTCTTTAAGCAATACAAAAAAAATTGCAGATTTCAATATTTTAAACTTCGGTTCTTGTAAAAAATAAAATGAAATGAGTTAAAGTTTAACAAGTGTAAATATGTAAATGCAAGGTATTTTAGTTACAATAATTGGTAAAAAATATTTTTTTTTATTTAAATGCGCTATAATTTTATGAGTTTTCCTTTTGGAACATTTAAGGATTTAGACAATAAAATAATTCAAGATAAATGTTTCCCCAAATTAAGAAAGGATATCTGCAGTCGAGTTAAAAAAAAAACAATTTAACGAGCTGTTAAGATAATAAATTATAGCTTCCTGCTATATTATTACGTCTAACAGTACTTAAATATGTAATGTATTGTCATGTGTGAAAACAATGCTCACATTATAATGGCAGCACTGTTAAATAATTATTTTACCGTTATGTTATATATATATATATAATGATTCTTCTGTACGTGTGTTTGTTATTTAACTCCTCCTAAACGGCTTGGGGGCTCTGATGGCCGAGTGGCTAGCGCTCTGGCGCTCGGTAGCACAGGTTTCGGGTTCGAGTCCCGGCGGTGCCATGGTTGTTTATAGGGGTTCGGAATCCGCTTTAAACCGTAGGTTCCGGTCTAATATGATCGTAGAGCGTTGCGGGGGCGTTACCCCGCGTCCGTGGCTTATCTTCAAGTTACACGCGCCCCCTGGGTAATGCAAAGTGAGTAACGTCTGTGCAGCGCTTACCTTAAGGCATCCAAGACAACTGTCTAGTCACTCGGCCATCAAGCCCCTTTTTCAGAAACTATTTGCTCTAGATCAGTGGTCTCCAAAGTGTGGTACGGGTACTTCAGGAGGTATGTAAAATAATATTTGGGGGTACGCCAAAGACGATTACGATTACTTGAATCACGACTCACGATTACTTGAAATGCTCATGATTAGGCTCACGATTACTTGAATCACGTGAGTGCGAGGTTCTCTAATGGGTCGCTGTTTCTGGTTTCAGTAGTATTTGGAAAAGGAGGTCGCCTAGGAGACAGTATCGCCAGGAATTAGGTATCTAGAGCTTAATTTTCCAAATTGTTTTGATCGCGTACCCCCTAAGACAAAAATAATTAAATATTGTAGTAATTTGTTGCATAATATGGTTAATATAGTTATAATATGTAATCAAAAATAAAATTTTCTACTTATTTTAAACACTATACATACATTTAAATTAACAGACAAATTTACATTTTTATTTGAATTTGATGTGTGTAATGTGATAGCATTTGTTGAAAAAGTTTGGTGGGATGCAATTTATTAATACAATTCGATGATCTGGTTCTAAGTCTAATTGAATTCTGTATTTGAATTGAATTGTTATGACTACAAACTTCACATAGATATTATAGAACGCCAAGATGAGATTGCATCCGTTGCTATGCTTATTGTGCATTTATGATAATGAGTTTGTTCAAATAGTATGTTCAGTGGTGTGTTTAATCAGCAAACTGCATCTGATTCCAAAGATACCATCAGACGTCAGGTTCAACAGGTTCCTCCTGCCATGGAACGTGCTTCAGTGCTATCCACCATCTGCCGCATGCAAAGTGCCATCTTGTGTGAAGGAGGTCACGTAGAAAATTTGCGAAACGCATTCAAATTTTTTGCTTCCTGTTGCTTCTATGTCTGCATTGGTTGCATTCACTTTTCTTCGTAGTCTGTCTAGCGCCGGCAATTGGCGTTCTACAGGTACTGTTCCAAAGCTATTCATGGTTTTTAACTATTAAGATCATATTTCAATAAAAAAAATTAGATGTTACCCTTTGACATTTTCTAAATCGTATCAATGTAACCTTAACTGTTAAAGTTTAATTGTTGTTTTTCATATGATTCTTGATGGTTTGTTGCTCTACGGTCATCTTGTGCACACGAGGGCTTAACAGACCGGGACCTACTGTTTAAACTGGATTCAGAATAACTACAAACAACATATGGCACCGCCGGGACTCGAACCCTGTGGTACCAAGCGCCAGAGCGCCAGCCACTAGGCCAAACAGACCCCTGATTCTTGAGCGCATATCTTAAAATGCTTTAAACTAATATTTCAATTAGTTTCTGTGAATGGTATGGCAGTTAGGGACTCATATATCGAAAATATTTTATAATCACCCTATATATATATATATATATATATATATATATATATATATATGCAGGGTGATTATAATTAAAGTCCCAAAGTCGTCTTCAAAGTATTCCCCTCCGGACACAATACACTTATGCCAACTTTTTTTCCCTATCCTTAATGCATGCTAAAATCATCGGCAGGGATGGTCTTCAAAGTTCGCGGCGATTCACGTTGAATCTCTTCAATCGACTCAAAACGGTGTCCTTGGAGTGGTCTTTTGAGTTTAGGGAATAGCTAGAAGTCGCACGGTGCTAAATCAGGTGAATGTGGTGGTTGTGGAACGATATGGGCTTCATTTTTGGCGAAGCAGTCACGAAGAATCAACGCAGTGTGAACTGGCGCATTCAGTGTTTTCAGTAGCAATCGAGATCTGACGCGTTTGGGGCCCAAAATGGAATCGGACGATCTTTTTGAAATTCCAACTTCATCAGCGAGGTCTCTAATTGTCAATCGACGGTTTGCAAGCACCAAATTTTTAATTTTGTGGACGTGAGCTTCGTCGGTTGAAGTTGATGGTCGACCAGAGGTCTATTCGTCTTCAACGCTTTCTCTGCCTTCTTTGAACTGTTTATACAACTTCTAAACATTTCTTTCTGATATAGGAATGCTCACCGAATATCTTCTATTATGGGTTAAATACACTTCCTGCAACAAACGCGATCCTTTAAGTACTTAGTGAAGAGATTTTAATCTAACATTAAAAATAAATTCTAATGAATGTATGTGTAATTATGTACAGGAAATCGTTATTGTAAGTGCTTTCAACCATGCGTTAACTCCAAATCAATTCATCTTTTTTAAAAAAAGCCTTCTCGATCATGTGAAGATTTCTTTTAATAAAAATATTTTTTATCCTTTTTACTTTCGCATTTTATTATCCAGAACATAAAATATAAATGAAGTTAACAATGATGTTATTAAATCTAAAAGGAAAAAAAAAAGGAATATGTGTTAACTTCCTATTATCTCACATCTTCTCAATGTAATTAGTGAGATAAAATCTTAACACAATATTTTACAATGATAGAATAATAATGTTAACATTTTCTAGTATTTCCTTTTCATATTATATATTTCATTTCATTTCATTCAAATAAGTTTATACAGAAGATGGCATTATAAAATTTAAAATGTGCGCTTATAAACAATATTTTGCAATAACAATCTACTCTATTTAAGAACCTCCATTATTTTTTAATAAGTGATTATTAGTTATTATTAGAAATGATATATAGAAATGATATATATCATTATAATGATTATTATTATTAAAATGATTATTAGAAAGCACAGGCCCGACTCGTAGCTCAGTGGCAACGTGCGACGCTGGTGAGCATTAGGCCGGAGGTTCCATCCACTGGTGGCTTTGTTGTAGCACTATTTCAAAAAACGAGGAAACTCGATGGCTTTTGGGATGTTCAGCATCTTACCTTGTGAGTCGGACTACTACTGCACAATACTGTGTCTAGATCTGTGTTGCCCTTCTACAGCTTGGGAATAATGTAAGTGAGAAGTCTGATTGGGCTCTGTGACTCTCTACGGTCATATGAAACCGGGACCTACGGCTTAAAGTGGATTCTGAACCACTGCAAACATCCCTAGTACCGCCGGGATTCGAACCCGAAACCTGTGAAACCAAGAGACAGAGTGCTAGCCACTTGCCCCCTTCATGAGTCCGACTACCTGGTGGAAGGTTTCCAGTTTTTCTCCCATACGATACACAAATGCGGAGTAGTTCCCACTAAAAATCCTCCCCGGACGGAACTGTCCTCCTTGTTCAGCTACACCGAGCCAAATCAGACTTCTACCTTCGGGTGCTCCATCACAACAGAAGCTACCCCCTCCTTCCATGGGCTTGGTTCTAGATGTTGCTGTCTACTAAGTGGGAAAGAAAACAAAGTGCTGTGGCCAACTGAAAGAGAGCTGTATAATACATAAATGTTTAAATTATAAGTGTAATCTGTGAAGAGAGAATATACAAGAGAAGTGTTTTAAGTTAATCATAAAGTAGATTAAATGTGACTTTTCATAACGGAGATGAACTGTTTGAAGAGCCTCGGATATTTATAGAAAAAAAAATTCTGATAAAATTTGCCTCTCAAGAAAGATTGAAGAATAAAAGTAAAAAAATCAGATAAGTCTGTCAAATGCTATCTAGAGAGTTAAGAATGTCTTTGAAGTCTTGTAGTTCTCATTTCAAAATAATAATAAAGCATAAATAATGTTTATTTTGGTAGAAAGATAAAAAAAAAATCCTCATAGATAACTGTTGATTCAAAATATGCAGTCTAACTAATTTAAAAATAAATTCCTTACAATACTTTTTTTTTTTTTTTTTTTTTTTTTTTTTTTTTTTTTTTTTTACATCATTGAATCTCGAATTCCACGTCCAGAAACGGATGATGATGCAGAAGCATTCACTGATTTTGCGAATAATTGTGTCTCATTTGCGTGTTGTACTGCAAAAAATGCGGAAAATTCCCATCAGACAGGACTGTGGGGACTGAATAGCCGAGTGTCTAGCGCTCTGGAGCTCGTAGCCACAGAATTCAAGTTCGAGTCTCGGCGGTGCCATGAATATTTGTAGTGCTTCGGCATCCCCTTTTAGCCGTATTTCCCGGTCTCATATGAGTGTAGAGCGTCACGGAGCCAAGTCAGACTTCTACTTACGGGTACTCCATCACAACAGATGTTGCCCCCTTTCTCTTTATCCATGAATCAATACGGGTTCGTGGGTTTGGTTTAGATCTCTATCGAGTGAGACAAGAAACAACAACAACAACAAAAAACCCAACAGAACTGTCGATGAGGGGCTATCACAATCACCATCAATCTCCTCGTTTCTGTAATAGACATGTCTAGTGGATTCGAACCGGAATTCTGATGTACATTAATTAGGCACATTATAACTAACACATGAATTAGGCTTACAATGTTTCAAATTAGTTGAAAAACCATGCGTACTAATATTTTATCAAAAAGAAAAAAATATACTCTTAAATTTCAATCATCATTTAAAAAAAATTAATTAGATAAATATTTAGTGTACTAAAATGCACTTCCATCATCTGTTTTCATGAGAAAGTAGAATTTCAATAAAAAATATTTCGTTTTTCCAACATATAAATTTTTTCAATAATCATAATTCCTCAAATAGTAGCCATTATTAGTTGAAATAATAATCGTATTGGCTGTATTGCGTTTTAATATAGCCTCTTTTTTCATTTCCTAATTGTAAATATTTTTTTCAAATTTTTTATGATTTTTTTGAAAATAATAAATAATTCCGAGAATTAAAAATAATAATTATTAATAATTAATAAATAAAATAATAATAAAAAATAATTTCTAATAATTTTTGTTGAAAAAATAAGAATAAATATTCAATAAAAATTCCGAGAAAAAAACGTTTGATACAGTATACAACTTGATCGATAATCGATTACTCATAATCGATTGCGATGATAAATAACGTCGCGATTAATCGCAGAACTAAATTCCAGATTTGGTTTGGTATGTCGCTCTACGGTCATTTTTTGCACATTCAGGCTAATTAGATCGGGACCTACAGTTAAATGTGGATTCCGAACTCGGGATTCGAACAAATTTTAGTCGTTAATTAAACCGCCTAAATTCCAGAATAACCTTATTTACACTGTGTTTTTTTTAGCATCAGTATTATTTTTCATCAATTATTATCATAATATATTTCATATTTTATTTTATTTTATTTATATTTCAAATATCCTTCTTCATTAGCGCAACAACCCCATGATGGACCAAGGCCGTCAGCCTACTGGCAGATTTCGAGACAGGAGATGTTTGCTTTTTACGGGGTAGGGTTGTCATCCCTATGCCCAACAGTCATATTAGACCGAGATTTGCAATTTAAAGTGAATTCCGAACCACTACAAACATCCATGGCACCGCCGGGACTTTAACCCTGTCGCAAACAGCTCGTTCATTAGGACGCTGCGAAAATAAAAAAAACTTAAATACCTTCGTAAAATAAGTTGAAGGAATCAAAGATTTAAATTTTAATAAATTTAATTTTAATTTCGTTGTAAAGAATATCTTCTATTAACTCGAGATTTGATAGTAGTGAAAATAAAAAAAATGGTGAAAATACCTTGTAAATCAAGTTGAAGGAATCAACAATTAAATTGAAAATTTGAACCTAAAAATCACAAATTCTTACAAATCTTAGACTAGTTATTAATAATTTTGAAGTATATAATAATGAATTTTTTTTTTTTTGTTAATTTATCATTTATTTAAAAGGGGTTAAAGTTTTAGCTGTATCAGATGCATCGCTGCCTCTCAGTTTTATAAATACTGTAGTCATCGTCATTTGTTTATGAAGCTGGATGTGGTTGGGTTGTGACACAGGTTTAAGAACATACCACTTTATTTACAAACACGTAAACAATACCACAATTAGAGATACAACATGTGACATATTTAAAGATATACAATTAAAGATTTCTAGAAGGATTCCACTTCTAGCTCTCGGAATGAGAGCTTGTAACTAACGGCAGCGCCTGTTTTGCCGTACGTCCTCTTTGGTGAGAGTCTCGATGGCTACTGAGAATTTCTTTTGAACACCGCAAGGGGCGCTCTTGCAATGGTTGGGAGGAAAAATAGGTGCGTAGGTGGAGCCACGGTTACAGTTACTGAATTAGGGCATTCATGTTCGTAAAATATTAAATAATAATCCATGTAAAATTTTACCACATGTGGCAACATTAATTTATTAATTTTCTCGAAAAACATCATTTCTCGTATTCTATTGGGTGATGATTCTATCAAGCAAATGATCTTACACGATTGACACAAAAACTAAATGTTTAAATTATGAATTTTTTTCAAATTCAAAAATGTTTCTGTATGGAAAAGTAATAATAAATAAACTCAAAATTTATATCAGAGCGTAACATTTGAAACGAACAAACATTAATATTATTAAATAAGCAGATATTTAATTTTAAAAAATGAATGCAGATTCGATCATAATCCAATCTGCTTTGACTAGTTACAAAAAAATGCGATTTTTCAGTCAGATAACTGAAAGAACTTATGAAAAACTAGTTTAAACGTTTTCGACATTTTTGATTATGTATCTGATCAAGGCCATAAATAATCCAAAGAGAAAAAAATAATTTGTCTTCTCAGAGATTTAATTTAAAAAATTTTAAGAAAGACAAACACACACAAAAACTCTTACTTTGTGTAGATTTGTGCATTCGTTTAAATTCTTATATATCTTATACCTATTAAGTTATACATATAACTCAGTTATATTTATATAACTGTATATAAATATATGATTATAATAAAGATATTTATACTAGAGGGCCCGGCAGACGTTGTCCTGTCCTGAAAATGAAAAAAAAAAAAAAAAAAAAAAAATCGAAATCATCCAGGAACCCCCTCAAACACACAGACAAAATTTCATCAAAAGCGGTCCAGTTATTTAGGTGTTCAGTGACAAACACCTGTACAGAAGAATTATATATATAAATAATATTATATATAAAAATATATATATAATAATAATATTATAATAATTGTGTCTAAGTGTTTGCCAGCTGCATTAGAAAGAAAAAAAATATTATAATAATTTATATAATACATAATTTACAGTCATGTTCTTATATCTTATTATTATTATTATATATATTTCTTCTTAAATTTATTAGTTATATATTAGGGACCAACCCAATCACACACAAAACTTTTTATCAAAATCGGTCCAATCGTTTAGCAGGAGTTCAGTGACAAACATACGTACAGAAGAACCCGATCATTGAATTTAAGCAACTTCATTTTGTGCTAATATTTTAACTAAATTAAGATGTGGAGGTATTGTGGTTCTTAAAACCACCTGGGAACTCCGTAACCGGTACGCCCGTTGCCCAAGAACCCGATTGCAAGGCCACCTGCCGGGTCCAATTGGGAAGAATCTAAAACCATCTAGGGACCCACTCAAACACACACAAATCATCAAAAACAAATCACACAAATCATTTCATCAAAAACAAACACAAATAATTTCATCAAAATCTATCCAGCCGTTTAGGAGGAGTTTAGTGACAAACATATGTACAGAAGAATTATATATATATATAATAAAGATAATATTATAATAATTTATATAATACATAATATTACAGTTAAGCTCTTATATCTTATATTATTATTATTATTATTATTATTTCTCAAATATATTAGTTATATTCTTACATATATTATATTCCCTACAAATTTACAATTACGAATTTAGCTGTCTATTCCTGTTAACTTTATCTGGAAGTTGAAGATTCAGGTGACTAGTTTGTGTGTCGGAAAAATCTTCTTTAATAAAATTTAAAAAATTTTCTCTGTTTTTTTTTTTTCCCTTCAAACACGGGGGTGGGGGTAGGTTTCTGAAAACATTAATTCGAAACAAGTTATACAATTGAATGGAATGAACATCTTTGTCAGACTGAAGGTCAAAAGGTCGAACACGCACGTGGCTTGTCAGCCTGTAATCAAACGACCAGTAGACAAGGCTTAGAGAAAGCTGAGAGGCGACATGCATGAGTAAACTTGCCTCATGCCTCATGCCTCAAACGAGACAAATAAACAAATGTAAAATTCTCATTCACCTGCCTTCCCCGGATGGGAAAGGGAGCAAAAGAATCCGTCTGTCCCTCCCTCTTCACTTTATCTTGAAGGAAGTAACTGTACTTTTAGATTGATAGAAAGTTGAAGGTTCAGGTGCAGAAAATATTTGGGTTCAGTCTGGCCGACATCAACAATAACACAAATGGAAAAAAAGGTGAAGAAATCGTGAGATAAAGGTCAATGAGTTCTCAAAAACACGTAGTTCGATTTTCATAGTTTGTAAGAAAAATACTGATTTAGGCAATAATTGAATTTCGTTTAAAGTTAAATATTCAGTAATCTTTCTGCAATATATATAGATCATTTGATGTATTTATTCAACAAGAAAAATAGAAATACCGCAAAATGAATAATTTGTTAAAATTTTTCAGTTTATTAAATAATTACTGATTGTTAAACATTGAACAAATCGTTTAGACTCTTTTGGGAAAAAAATATTTTTGATGATTGATGGTCAAAGATTACCTGAAGATACTGTCAAAGTTAAGCCACGTGCTTTAGACTCTAAGTAACATCTGTATTTGTTGAATATCTATTTTAATGAAATTACTATTAAATACTAATTCATTAGTACGATTAATTGATGTATGATTGATTGAAATAATTGATGGATTAGTAAGATTAATTGATTAGTATTGATGTATTAACTCAACTACAAAAATACAAATACCGAAAAATGAATAAACTAATTAAAATTGAAAATAAGAAGCTCAAGGGGATTTTGTTAAGGAGCTTTTGTCCCTTATGTGATGTGAAAGAATTTTATTTTACAGTTTGTTCCATAAAAATTAAGAGATGATAGAATATTTGTTTTTCCTTTCGTAAAATTAATCAAAATAAAGTTCTGTTTATATAAATTATTAAATAACTACTGATTCTTAAACATCGAATAAAACGTTTAGAACTCTTTTCGGAAAAAAAGATTTTTAAATGTAGTGATAATTGATGGTCACAGATTCCCTGAAAATATTGTCAATAAAGTTAAGACATATGTTTTAAACTTAAAGTACCATCTGTATTTGTTGAATATCGATTTTAATGAAGATACTATTAAATACTATTTTATTAGTATGATTAATTGATGTATGATTGATTGAAATAATTGATTGGTTAATCTTACTAATAGAAGATTAATTGATTGGTATTGATGTATTTATTCAACGAGAAAAATACGAAATACCGCAAAATGAATAAACTGTAATCAAAATTGAAAATAAAAAGGTTAAGGAGATTATCTTAAGGAGCTTTTGTCACTTGCGTGATGTGAAGGAATTTTTATTTTGCAATTTGTTCTAAAAAATATTAAGAGATAATAGAATAGTTTTTTTTTCTTTTTGGTAAAATTAACCAAAAGAAAGTTCTGTTTATTTAAGTTATTAAATAATTACTGATTGTTAAACATTGAACAAATCGTTTAGAACTCTTTTCGAAGAAAAGATTTTTGATAATTGATGGTTAAAGATTACAAGAAGATATTGCCAATAACGTTAAGATATATGCTTTAGATTCAAAGCACCATCTGTATTTGTTGAATATCGATTTTAATGAAAATACTGTTAAATACTAATTTATTATGATTGTGAGAAAATATAGTTTGATTAATTCTGATTTGATTTGACTCATCAAGCACTGGAATATAATATTTAATACGTATTTTATCTTGTCTTATCTTCATTTTTCATTAGTAGATATGACACAGCATGGCCCGTTTATATTAAATAAAACATTTTTGATTTTTGGTAAATTTTAATGCGAAAAAAATATTGGTAGCGAATTTAACATTTGGGATTGCAAATAACTCGTCGTAAATAATATACATTGTTTAAATAAAGCAATCATTTACATTCAAAAATTCTAAATACATTTTTTTTCTCCACATGATCTGTTTCTTTTTTTATTTATTTATTTAATTAAATATTGTAAAGTAAGTCGAAAACTTATTCAGTTAAAATAGTAAAATTTTCTCTCTAATTTGTTTACAATAACTTAACTAATGATGCACACAAATGGCAATAGTCGTCTTTTTTAAGGTTCGAGCTATTTGACGGGAGTAAAAAATAAGATTTTTTGTTTAATTAAGTAACTTATAATCATCTTTTTGTAATTTATTGGCTATGTGTCAAATAAAACAAATAAATAATTCAAAGAAAGTAAACTAGATTTCAAAGTGTTATAGTTTTCAATTGAAAATAAGATCGACAGACAAATCTCTAGCTTTATACACTATCTGGAAGAAAGTGACGGGACACCCTCGAAAAGTAGAAAAGTCGACAATACAGCTGACACATGCGCAATAATAGGTATCGCGTGTCAGCCATATCCTATAAATACTCTGTGGAGTCGACTAGAGTTGTTTTTTGTCAAGATGCCGCCACGGGAAGAGTTGTCTGAGTTCGAGAGAGGTGTGTTGGTTGGATTGCATCTTGCCAAGGTGTCAATTAGGGTGATATCCCGTCTCCATAACTGCTCAAAATCAACTGTAGCACGTGTTGTGTGTCGCTACAAGACTGAGGGACACTGTCAGAACAAACCCCGAAGTGGACGACCTACAGTTCTCACCAAGCAGGGACCGGCGGGTGCTCGGCAGGGAGATTCGAAGTAACCATCAAACATCCATGGATAACATCGCTAATGAATTTAGACAAGCCACAGATGTGGCCGTTTCGACCAAGACTCTTCGTATCGAGGCCCATAAGTTAGGTTACATTGGACGTTCGGCAGCCCATAAGCCTTTGATTGCGAAAACCAACAAGAAAGCGCGACTTAGATGGGCCAAAGACCACCGTAATTGGACTCTGGATGACTGGAAACGCGTCCTTTGGAGTGACGAGTCACGATTTACCCTTTTCCGTTCCGATGGACGTGTTTGGGTATGGCGTTTACCAGGAGAACGCCTTTTGCCTAAGTGTGTCGTCCCAACTGTAAAGTTTGGTAGAGGAAGATTGATGGTATGGGCTTGTTTCTCCTGGTATGGGGCTGGCCCATCGGTGAAGGTTGATGGTGCGATGAATGTCGATAGATACTGTGATATTCTCGACAATCATGCCCTTCCTACCTTGTGGGCAACGTACGGTATGGATGATTGCTGGTATCAAGACGACAATGCAACATGCCATGTTGCAAGGAGGACTCTTGATTGGTATGTGAACAACAACGTTAAACGCATGGAGTGGCCGGCACAGAGCCCTGATCTTAACCCAATTGAACATCTCTGGGACGAATTGGGCCGTCGGTTGAGGGCCTGCACCCCACTCCCCAAAAGCAAGCCTGAACTATGGAACTTCCTGTTAAACATTTGGTAGGAAATTCCTCTAGCCACTATGGCTAATTTAGTGGAAAGCATGCCCAGAAGGGTTGCAGCTGTGATCGCAGCCAAAGGAGGCCCTACCTCCTATTAATTTTAATAAATATGGGTTTATGTCGTTATAGTGCGCGTCCCGTCACTTTCTTCCACATAGTGTATAAAGGGAGATTAATATTTTAGAGTTATAAAATGTTGAAAAGTAAAAATGTTACATGCTAGTTATTCTATGTCAATGGGTCTCAAACTTTTTGAAGTCGCGGCGTATTTAAAATCCTACAAATAATTGTAGGCCCATTATATACAAATTTCTCAGAAATATTTTATAATAACTAAGACAAATCAATTATTGCTTATGTTTATTTTCATATCTTGACATATATTTCTCTAGAATACCACAAGGGGCACCAGGAAATTACCTAGGAAAGCACCAGTGCGTCCTGGCGCACAGTATGAGAATCACTTGTGATACTTTATTCTGAGAAATGTTCATCTACATTTTGATGCCTTTCCATTTGAATTTTTACACTTATAAAAGCTGTTATTGTTACCTATGGCTTTATTGGAACTCAATCCATACAAATTTGGCCACTTACCGTAGAAACAAAAGAAACATATAAACAAATCAAAATTACAAAGGGAAAAGACCAGACATCCTTAGCAAAAACGGCCAAAAGGTCTTAGAAACAATTAAAGGCAAGTTAAATATTATAAGAATAAAAATTTAAAAAGTTAGAAGCACCATAATAAAAATTTGTGTGGTCAGGACATGTTTTCTCTGGCCCTCCAGTAAAGAGTATACAAATCACCATTCTGTTAAAGTTAGAGTGCTGTCCCGATCAAATAAGTAGATGGCCCTTATTCATACACACATAAATAATGTACTAATAAAAGCTAGTACACATAAGTAAATGGTATACTAATTTCTGTAATTAAATTATTACTTTTTTTTATCTATTAAGGTACTGTTTTCTTCAGATCTTGCCGAATTTTATAATCTTATTGAGCATTTATTTGATTGAGATGTACAATTGACAGGTGAAAGATGAGAGAAATTCATCAAATATAAATAGTGAAATTTTTTCTTGGTTGAGGAAAACTAGCAACTGTGTATGTTAATTAAGAATGTATTTATTTTTGTTAATAGCTTAATTCGTGAAAGAATTTAAAACTTGTTTACGTTTCAAGGGTAAATTTACATTTGAACTACATTTGCTTACGTTTTTAAGAACTTTTTTTTTTTTTTTTTTGTAAATAAATTAGTTATTACATTTCTATCCTTTAGTTTTAAATAATTAATCCTAGTTAAAACCACCTTTTACTAGAGATTAGACGTTTTGATAAAACCATTCATACTTACCATTTGTAATAGTGAGAGTAAACCATTCATGCTTAACATTAGTAATAGTGAAAATAAACCATTCATGCTTACCATTAATAATAGTGAAAGTAAACCATTCATGCTTCTTGATTACCAAATAATGTAGGCAAATTATAAGTGATTACTACCATTTGTTAACAGATTAGTTAGTTTCTTCCCAATATCAGGTCACCTTGAAAGTTATTGTCGTTTAATTATTGGATTAAAATCTGGTTTTGTTAGTCACTCTACTGTCTGTTTTTACACACTTTAAGCTAATTAGACAGCGGCTTACAGCTAGCGTGGATTCCGAACCACTAACAATACCACCGCCAGGATTCGAAATTGAAGCCTTTAATTATTGAAAGCATATAGATGTCATATGTGGTCAGAATGTTGGACATCAAATTTCGCTATTCGGGCAGGATGAAAAAGTGCATGTATCTAAATTAGAAATGCACATACTTATGAGGACTGTGGACCGCACACACGCACAGAAAAAAATGTATAAGTTTTCTATGGGTGATTTTAATATATATATATAGAGAGAGAGAGAGAGAGATGGATATACTTAGATCCCGAATTAGTACTTTCATTAATATGGTGTTAGCCCACTATGAAAATTATCGATATCAATAATTCGATGTAAAATCGTATATAGGTCTATGACATAACGGTATTTTATACCATTTCTCATGTAAAATATCTCATGCTGATTCTGCTAGTGATGAAGATGAAAAAAATTACCATTTCACTTGTTGATCACGATATTCCTATAAAAGTTCGAAAAAGTTAAGGTTTGTTGGCTGAGGACACTAAGGCAACTATTAGGTTGGGGAAAAAGAAATCCATTATTTTTATATGAACTTCAGGACTTTATTTAACATGCTTCGGATTGTCCGATTTGGGTCAAATATGCACCGTTTTGTTGTACGATTTGTTGCCATTTTAAAGGTAACTTCATAATGCCTCTCTCATAGAAGTCCTGGTCTCTATTTGCAAAAAACTATAGTAGTCGATTTTCACAATCCTCCCTAGATGCCAATTTTTTATCATTAAAGAAATTTTGCAATGCAAGAAAAAGATGATAATCACTTGGTGCCAAGTCCGGACTGTATGGCGGATGCATTAAAACTTCCCAACCAAGCTCCCGAAGTTTCTGGCGAGTCACTGTAGATGTGTGTGGCCTAGCGTTGTCCTGGTGGAACACGACACCTATCCTGTTGGCCAATTCTGGCCGTTTCTGGTCAATCGCTATCTTCAAACAGTCCAGTTGTTGACAGTAGGGATCAGAATTTAGCGTTTGGCCATATGGAAGCAACTCATAATAAATAATCCCCTTCCAGTCCCACCAAATGCATAACAGAACCTTCCTGGCCGTTAGTCCTGGTTTGGCCACCATTTGAGGTGCTTCACCGCTCTTTGACCACGATCATTTTCGCACAGGGTTATCGTATGTGATCCATTTCTCATCTCCAGTCACCATCCGTTTAAGAAATGGGTCTATCTCATTCCGTTTGGCCAAGGCTTCGCAGATGGAAATTCGATCCATCATGTTTTTTTTTCTGTTAATTGGTGTGGCACCCAAACATCGAGCTTCTTTTTGAATCCAGCTTTGTGTAAATGGTTTAAAACTGTTTCATGGTCGATTTTTTAGCTCCTGGGCGATGTTACGACTGCTAACATGCCGGTCAACTTCGATCATTTCTCCGATTTTATCGACATTTTCGACGACCGGCCTACCTGTGCGAGGTGCATCTTTTAACATCAAAAATTCCTGAACGGAATCTACGAAACCAAAATTGCACATAATTGGCTGTTACAGTATCGGAACCATAAACACCATTCACAATTTTAGCCGCCTGGCTTGCATTTTCGCCTTTGTCAAAGAAAACTGTAAAATGTGCCGAATTTTCTTTGTTCACTTCCATTTTTAACACCCTGTAACTCCCAACTAAATGGACCAAACAAAAAACAGAAAAAGAATTATTTTAGTATGAAGTGCCACCTTTCTAACGAGCATAAATCTGAAATTGTTTAATTGATACTTTACGTGATATCGATCACTACAGCCATCTATCGAAAAAATAATGGATTTCTTTTTCCCCAACCTAATATTTTACTTTATCATCATGTTCATTAAACCAACTTATGATGCACTTTGCTTTATAAATGGAATCATTATCCCCCCCCGGAAAATGTGACAACTACCATTAGATGAACGTAATCCTGGAATACGTTAAAATAGAAATGGGTTGTTACTTCAGCCTTCAGAATGACTATTAATTGAACAAAAGAATACCAAAAGGTAACAGTCCACACCATTAAAATTCCTCCATGATTTAATCTCCTCCATGCTTTATAGGTGGAACTGAAGAGTTTGAATAGAATGCTTCTATGAGATTCATTACAAATAAAAACTTCCTGTTGTCGGAAACAAAGTGAAAGATGATTTGTAAGACCAGATTACATCTTTTCAGTCATGAAGCTTTACGTTTTGATGCTCTCTGTGTCACGGTATGCCTTTTTTAACATTGTTATCAGAAATGAGATCTTGCTCTTTCACAGAATCTAATCTCTGAAGACTAGACGAACTGTTCTGCTTGAAATAGAATTTTATTGAAGGATGTTTAAATCTGCTCCTATTTGTTGATCTGTGGTGTGATTTCTACTATAGTTCACTGATTCTTGTCTGACAACTTCCTTTTCTGTCTATTCTTATCATGTTAAGTAAGACACTGCTCTTTTTTATGGCTGTCCATTATTGTAGACATGTCCCTCTTGCCACACCCACAATTTCGACTGCTTTAGAAACTTTAGGTTCTATTAGGCGAGCAATTACGTTTTTCAGCAAATCGCTAAGATCTCTTAAAACAACATTGAAACTCCGTAACTTGTACGCCCGTTGCTAAAATCTGACAGTTTTTAATAATATTGCTTAGCTGGTGTCTTATCTGTAACTGTACCATTTAAAATAGAAAAGTAGATACAATAATGCAGAAGACGATCAAGTCCTTTTTTCAAAAAAGAAAAGTAAATTTAAAAGAATCTTAATGTTAGTGATGTCTGTCAAAATTGATTTCCATTCCAGAAATCAAAAAAATTGTGCAAACTTTCTTAACTAAAATAAAAAAATGGATAGAATTTTTAAACTTGTAATATCAGGTTAATTTATGTTGATAAAAATAGATTTTATTTAATTACTTTTGCAAATTTACTAATTTGCAAATTGAATTTTATAAAAATCAACCCAAAATTTCAGTTATACATGTGAAACATTTTCCGGATTTAAGTTTCGAATCTATGATTAATTTCGTGATATAGTGCGTAGTTCACTTAGAAAAAAAATTGCCTCAAAAAGAATTAATGGAAATATAATTGGCAACACAAAATGTTGAACTATACATATTATTTAAAACCATGTTCAATAAA